>CM076574.1:333096861-333291934 GCA_034641835.2 Pinus albicaulis
TCCCCACTGCTAGTTCACCTTCTCCCACGACGTGCACTGCGCAATTTTCCTTTTATTTCTCTCTCAACCGCCTGCGAATCACGGCTTTAGTCACTGTGGTATTCCGCAAGGAGGCCCAAACGGAGGAAGAATGCACCCGTCCGGCGGGTCTGAGCTCGGAAAAATTCGGCCAGCATTCGGGCCTTCAGGAGGGGAGCCGTGGCATGCATGTGGAGGTAGCACCTAGCGATCCTGGACCTTCCGAAGGATGGTGCCGAATCATGGAGGAACCACTGGAGGAGTATTTTGGTTAATTTGTTTTTCTTGCTTAGCAGGCCCACTTAATTGGGCTTCTTTTAGATTATTTTACTGTGTTGGACCTTTGTAATATTTTTGAATTCTGTAAATTAAATGTTCAAGACTGGTTTCCCCGTATGAGGGCAGTCTTCTTAATTTTTTGATTTTTTGATGACAAATTTGCCATGAGTCACGACGAACGTATTTTTGACGATTGTAATTTTAGTCGCAATGTTAATAGATTAACTTTAATTAAATTCCTCACATGATTAGCGTTTTTCTTGATGTTTGTTCAAGGATTTTGGGTACTTTAATTTTGTATTTGGAACAATGGATGTCGTGCCTACATCTGTTGCTTTCTTACATTCTACATCTTGCTATTTCACTTTCTTATAGATGCCTCGGGCATATTTGGATACTTTCTCAGATTGTCGATAATCTCCATGTGGACTGTTACTGGATTTTATATCATGTCCCTGTATGTGACATGGGGTATTTTTCTATCGTTATCTGGGGTGGGACTTCCACTTTCTGGATGGATATTTGGGTTCCAATCTTCAGTTGTGAAAATTTAATGACTTCATGGACTGTTTTACTTCATATAATATATTCAAAACAACGTTTTTTCTCTTGTGAAAAAAATGATTAATGTTTATCACTTTGCCTTCAAAACTCGCGATGCTGGTCTATGTTGCTGGTTTATTGATATGGTCTGATGGTCTTTTTATATTTTGGACATATCACACTCCTCACATGATTAGCGTTTTTCTCTATTCAAGGATTTTGGGTACTTTAATTTGTATTTGGAACAATGGACGTCGGTACGTACTCTATCTGGCTTTACTATTCCACCCATCTTGCTATTTCACTTTCTTATAGATGCCTCGGTATATTTGGATGCTTTCTCAGTTGTCGATAATCTCCATGTGGACCGTTGCGGGGTTTTATATCAGTGTTGTAGGTGACATGGGGTATTTTTCTATCATTGTCTGGGGTGGGACTTCCACTTTTCTGGATGGATATTTGGATTCCAATCTTCAGATGTGAAAATGTAATGACTTCATGGACTGTTTTACTTCATATAATATATTCAAAACAACGTTTCTCGTCTTTTAAAGTTTCATTTTTTTTTTAAATTGAACCCGTCGTCGGTATACCGACGCCTTGTAGACGTCGGAATTGCGACAACTTAGAAACGTCGGAAGAGCGACAGTATAAAAACGTCGGACCACATTTCTTCGGAATTGCGACAGATTACAAACATCAGACGAGCGACGTTCAAAACGTCGGACCACATTTCGTCAGAATTGCGACAGATTACAAACGTCGGACGAGCGACGTTCAAAACGTCGGACCACATTTCGTCAGAATTGCGACATCTTACAGACGTCGGAAGAGCGACGTCCAAAACGTCGGACCACACTGCGTGGGAATTGCGACCATTTACAAACGTCGGAAGAGAAACGTTCAAAACGTCAGACCACATTTCGTCGGAAGTGCGACCGTTTACAAACGTCAAAAGCGCGACGGTTCGTGAGACGTCGGAAGAGTTACACTTGTTCAGAAGCGAAGGAAGAAGTGTCGATAGTGCGACACTTCTCATTCATATTCCTCGTGGCTATTGCGTTGAACCTACACCATAGATCAAATATTTTCAGATCAACGACTTATATTAAATCCTGGGTCCCACTTACCTTTTCCTGCAGCTTGAAAAAATAGTCCCGACCGTTTGCATCATCTGATCAAATCCAATGGTGCGCATTCCATATCGTGCTCTGAAAGTGATCAACCAAACGCTTATAAAAATCACGCGATAAAAGTTGTTTTACCAAACCACCCTACGCTATGTGTCATATTTTTATTAGATTGCATTCCAAATGGCTAAAACCATTTACCATCCAAAAGTAACACGAAAACCATGGGTGCTTTCGGAAATCCACCTCCCGCATTTGAATGGACATGTAATTAATGACATGAACAGTGTTTAATGTTAAAGGTTTAAACTTTAATATGGCATTGTTATATGTATTATTCGCACTCCCAACTGATTTAGCCTCTGCCCCGACTGTTTAAAGGATTCTGAGCCTCTGTTTACCCAATTTCTCACCCAGAAGCAAAGTTTCACCACTACAACTGCATATAAATATCCTTGAAGGCTTCTGTTGAACCACTGGATCTATTTCAAAGCCAAAGCTACTAGAAATCCCTTTTCGACCACCAAATACCTGCAAAAAATGTATTTCTCAATGTTTTGACCCATAAAATTGTGAAATTAAAGTGATAAATTGAAAAAGGACCAAATTAAAGTGAATCAATGGTTTGAAAAGTGCCTACAAACAAGCCAAATCCTAGCAAAATTTCTCCAGGAAGCCTGACTTTGTCTGTAAACCCCTTTTTAGTCAAATACCTCAATTTGCATCATATTTTTACTGAAAAGACTAATTCTAAGTATAGAATAAGCTCAAAATCCTACTGATTCATTAAAAGACCTTTTTTCTACAGTTTCTCCGTTCAAGAAACCTTGTTTATTTTCTTATACCAGTTTCCCTGATAAAGCCTAAATTGAGTAAATAATTACCATTTACGAGTAATCTTTTTTCAAAACGTTACTCAATTTCCCTTTGGTTGTGAAAATCAACTATAGCAAACAGTCTAATCTTGTTTTAGTTGTAAAAATATGACTAAAAAATAGGTTACACCAAAAATTGGAGGTCCCAAAGCCTCAAAACCTATAACAACCAAGCTTCCCAAGCCCGAATCATCAAAAATCAACAAGCCAACTCCTGCTTTAACAGCTGATTCAACTGAAGTTGTTAGACCCCTTCAGCCTCCAATCTCATCTAAAGAAAACACTCCTTTGACTGATTTAGATTATAGGATTGCTGACCCTGTATTAGAATTCAATTTGCTTGAGATTCAAAACTGGTGTTGTGATAAATTTCGGAATAAAAATGAAGATGATATACCTATTTGGGACTCTAATTTGCCCAAATATGTTATTCCTATTACTCATTCAGCCCAGGACTTGGTCAAACTATGTCAAATGCATTATCTTCCTGATTAGAGAGCCATGGTAAACAAAGATAGAGAAATTCTTTTTTCCATCATAGCAGAATCCATAAATGAGATGTTTTAGTTGAAGCCTGATCCCAGAGTAGTGCCCTTGTCAGTTGAAGATTTAACCCAGTTGTACTTAGAGTTGGATTTCCCTAAAAAGTTTATGATATTTCAAAATTTTATGCCTGCTCATGTAGACCTTCCTAAGGTGAATCCACCATTTTCTACTTCTGATTTTCCTGAATCTTCTAGAAAAGTGATCTCAATGCTATCCTTCATTCTAGGATATTTTAATTATGAATTTACTAATGCATCTATACTTGCCTTCATTTCTACATTATCCCCTGGGAAGCCTCCTTCCGTGATCTTTCATTTTGCTAGATTCATTGGTGATAGCATTCATTACCAACTGGCCAAATTGCCTACTGAGGGAGTGTTTAGATATTCATCATATCTATTTCATATTTTTCTATTTTTCCAAGCAAAACAATTTCCAGCGGCTTTACAAAAGATGAATGTTGAGGGCCAGCCTATCTCAGTAATATTCTGGACATCCTTACTCAGGAAAGAAGGAAATGAATTCAATTATAAGGATTTCACAGACTTATTTGTTAGACCAGTTATGAATTTTCTCTATAAAATAGAACAAACCAGAGTGAGTGATGAAATGAAAAGAATATTGCAGTTGTATGAACAAATCCAAGTAGGGGATTGGTACTTATATGAAAGACATACAGAATTAAGGATATTTGGAGCAAATTTGTTCCCATATAAGTTGCCCAAATTCTTAACTATCAAAGTTTTTGCATTGGAATACCTAAGGCAAGTGTTAAATGCAGATGCTATAAACTTCATGGCTTCAAAGAAAAAGACCCAGTTCAAGCTGAAGAACCAAATTTTCCCATTCATAGTAAATAACAGGGATGCATTAAATGAGATAGCAAAGAAATTGTCAGAGTATAAGTTCCAAGAAAGTTTTTACTGGAATTATGATCCTAAAGGCATTTTGAGTAATATAAGGGTCAAATGGAAGCTTCAGCCTTTTATACATGATTCAAAGCCTGACATTGATAAATTTTCCAATCAAATAGAATGGGTGGAAAACACATTGGTAGACCCTACTTCCAATACAAAGATGGTAGAAAAATCAGACAAATCACAAACTATGATAGTTACCAAGCAGGTAGAAGTTTCAAACAAAAGGACTGGGAATGAAGAAGGCTATTCAACAGAGACCATTACAGAAAACAAATTCATAATTATTTACAAAAAAAGGACAAAAATGACTGCTATTGAGAAAGAAAAGACCATAGAAATAGATGATATCAATGATCAGGGAATGAATGATGATCAGCAAGAAAATCAAGAGGCCTCAGTAATAGTTGATGAAGTTTGGACAAGAATCGGAGAAGAAAAGGTTGCAGCAGATAAGAAGGAAAAGCAAATGATTGAAAGATAGGTTGATTTAGAAATACCCTCTTCCTCCAAAATAGCAGAGGGAAAATATTCTGACATTAAGGAGAGATACAAATAGATTAAGGAGAAAAATGAGGAGATTAAAAGAGAAGTTTACTCTAAATTTTTCAAAGAAAAACCAGGTAACAAAGACAGATAGTTGACAACTTTTGATTATTATACAAAAAAAATGATTAAGTATTTCCTCTAGCCAAAGGTTACAGATCCAAAATCAATTGCACAATACAGGAAAACAGAGCTGGAAGCTGATGCAGACACCATACATGAACTTGATCAAATTGAATTTCATAGAAAAACATCTGAAATGCTCTATTCAAAAGTAGTGGATAAAACCAGGAGTGCTACACAAATGCAAAGCACTATTTTTAATATGCAAACTCAGATGAAGCTGGAAAAATCTTCTTTACATGCAAAAGATCTAAGGATTAAATCCTTAGAAGATCTAGTCCTTCAGATAGGGGTGGATCCATAAAATATAAGATCTAGTCCTTCAGATAGGGGTGGATCTAGTCCTTCAGATAGGGGTGGATACTTGGAAAGCCAATTGGATTTACTGATGAAAGAAAATGAAACTGTGAAGGAAACAGAAGCTTCCACCGTTCCCATAGTTATTCCTATTATTACAGCTAATGTTCCTTCTACATTGGGAGAGAAATTAGCACCCAAAGAACTACTAGAAACTGCAGTGTCAGTACAATCAGTTACCACTTCCCAAACAGGATCCTCATCATCATAGGTGCAGCATACAAATGATGCAGGGAAAATTGTTAAAGCAATGGAAGAAATGACCTTGAAAACCAATGAAATCAATAGTTTGAAGAAGAAAGTTTAGATTATGGAAGCATCTAATAAAACAACATTGATTAATGTAAGTAATTATGAACAAAAAGCAAAAATACTTGAAGAGAAGGTAAAAAATCTTCAAAAGGATTTGAGTTTTACCACTCAGATTTCTTTCATAAGAAATCATTTATGGACCAAAATCATTGAGGCTATTCACCTTCAATGGCCATCAATTCAGATAATTTATGAACAAAGAGACCTCCTCCTAGCAGCTCAAAATGAAATACAAAAGACCACAGAGGAATTAGCAGACAAACCAACACAGGCACAAAGGTTGATTACCTTATTAAACAGTAAGAATAAGACTGAGCTAGAGGAATTGAAGATTCAGGACAGAACAGAGGCTATATTGCAGATCAAAAGGGTATTGACAAAGAAAACTTTGACGAATAACTTGAAAGAAAAATGTGAAGCCATGAACTTTTCCATTACCAAGTTTTTAGCAAAGTATACTATTCTCAGACAAGCAAGCCTTCCAGACATACATGTATTCAATGACAAATTAATGGACCAGAAATAATATGGCAAAAAATCAGAGATCATGCCAAGAATAGATCAGTAAGAAATTACCGTAGGGGTCTCCAACAGGGAAGGTGATTCTCAAATACATTGAAGATTTGTTATTCCTTAAGAATGAAATTAAACACTTATTTTTTATTAAACCAAATTTTGCTAAGTACACAGAAGAAGATGAAAATTACAGAAAGTTGAGAAGCATAAAGATTCTAGATGCTGAAAAATGGCAGAACTTCACAGATTTATTATAGCAGCAAAGAGGCAAACAAGTAAAACAGTGAAGTTAAGAAGAAAAAAATAAAAAACTGTTTATTGGATTTTCGATTTTTACTACTGATATGAATCTTTTACAGCAGTAAAAGAGTAAAAGGAAAAATTCAAGCAAGACAGAGAAATGATGGGATAGTTTTTTACCACAGTGAAAATTTCATTTTACAGTTGTTAAAAGGTAAATATTGCAATGAAAGTGTATCAGATTGATCAGCAGAGTCAATGAGTATCCAAGAAGAAATCAGTCAGAAATTTTTACTATTGTAATTTTTCTATCTTACAATAGTAATAGTAATAAGGAAGCAGCGTGAAAGAGTATCAGAGAAAAGTACAAGTTAAAGAATATAAGCTGAAAGAGTGTCTTCCAAGCCATCTTTAAAAAAAGATATTATTGCAAGGTGCCAGCAAGCATAAACAACAATGCAACAATCAGTTTTGATTAGATAGATTAGTTCTATTTTTTCTAGATAAGAGGACACCTCGCTAAGTTGTTAAGCAGCTGTCCCTCTTAATGTGTAAATATATTTTTATTTCCTAGAGTTTTTCCTAGATTTCTCTAGGATATTTTGTAATAAATATTTTATATAAATACTTCAGTTTATGAAGTGTTTAGTGTGGAATAAATTTGTTGAGATTATTAGAGACGATTTTGCTAGTACTTTGGAGGCTCATATGTTCATTTCATAGCAACAATCTGGACAACAGCCATCTAGACTTCATAACTTAGGATTTATGTGATAAGCTAATGAGTAAAGTGATTTATTACTATCGTTGATTCCTATTCTGAAGTTTCATTCAATTTCATATATGTTGTTCAATCCAAATGATTAATTAGGAATATTATTTCAGTATGAGTGTAAAAACTCCATGTTTTAACTATGTGATCATTTCAATGTTTTCTGCTAATTTCCAGACTTAGGAATTCTTAATTGCTCCCAGTTCTGTTTGACCTCTTCCTCTTTCCTCTTTTTCCGGATCAAAGGATCCTTCACTTCCCTTTATCCCGAAATCAAGCCATCTCATCAAATCAAAATATTCAAATATCTGAGGATTATCTACCTTGCCCTGAGTACATTAGCATGCTTTTGGCATTGCCTTCCAATTTTTATTGCTACAACTTGACTCCATAGCCCAATAGACTAGCAGATCCCTCTTTAATTTGTCTCCAAGTAATCTTATTTTCCACCAAACTTTCAAACAAAAAACCAATTGCCCAATTTTAACTAGCCTAAAATATTAAACAAAAACAAAGTTAAATCTAAAAGAGAGAACCCTCTCTGAAATTTAGGAAGGATAGATCCTAAATTTCCAAAGTAGGTTTGTGGTTACCCCTAGTTTTCTTAAAACTGAAAAAATCCAAAGAGCCCAAAATATTTAGAAATTACTAGGGTGATAACATACTGGCAACCATACTGGGGAAACTAACCACTCTCCAGTTTTAAATTTAATCTTGAAGGAATATTTTTAAATATATCCTTTCTACTTGAATATTAAGTTTAAATGTTGTGGGTATTTCATAAATAGACATTCTGGCTTCTAGGAAAACCTACTATACTAGGTCTAACCAGGATCCCAAGCCTGCAGTAATAGTAGATAATCCAAAATACATTGGAAAAAACAAAAAGAAGAAACAAATTTTTATTTTAGACACTGAAGTGCCTTTGAGAAAAGCTAATTCCTTACCCAAAGAATTAGTGAGCTTATCCGATATTGATTTTTATTTCAAGTTTGAAACTTCATTATTTAGAAATAAATCTGAAACTGATTTAAAGGAAATTGTCATAGATCCTGTTTCTACTTCTTTTGTGAATAAGAAACAGAAAATTATTTCAGCATCAATAAAATCAGAAAAATCTGAAATTCAAAGTCCAGTATAAAGGGTTAATGCTACACAAATTAAAGACGTTGATGAAGCTATTAAATTAGCCACTTTTTTTTCTCAATTTAAGCCTCTAGTTTCTCAATTACACACAACAATCTTTCCAGCAGCAAATTCAACTCTATATGCTGCCACTTCATTTTTAGAATCCACTGTCAGTTCACCCATAGAACCTTTTAGTCCCGAGTTGCCTTTGCAGCCTAGGATTATATTTTCATCATATCCTCAAGCTACTGCAAGTTCATCCACAGAACCATTTATTCCTGAGTTGCCTTTGCAACTTAGGATATTATTTCCATCATTCACTCAGTCCATTGCATCCACCAGTTTTATAAGCACTACATTTTTTCCATCCAGTTCCATATATATACCAATATCTTTTCCAAGTTCTTCAAATACAGTTTTCAGCACATCAGCTACTATATCCAGCACTACTCCTATAGTCACTAGTGTACCCCCTAGCTTAGGAAAACTTCAAATCATGGCTAAAATATATGCCCTTCCAGTTTTACCCCAAAACCTCCATGATACGCCCCAAAATTACCAAAAGGATATCCCATTATTTGATAATTTTTCAAAATATACTGCACAACAACATATCACTAGAATGACTGATTTTTGTGAAATTTATGGGATAGATGAATCTGACGTCCGAATGAGGTTGTTTTCTGAAAGTTTAACTGGAGAAGTAAAAAAATGGTTTAGAAATTTAGGTGATGGTAGTATAGCAGATTTAGTTGCATTTCATAAAGCATTTATAAATAAATGGGAAAAGAAAAAGAACCATTTGGAAATTTTAACTCAGTTTGATTCTTTAAAAAGACCTCCTAATGAGTCTGTTCAGGATTACTGCACCAGATATTACAGTGTTTATAATGCCATCCCTATTGATCTTAAACCTACCCCATATTCAGTACTTCTTAAATTTCTTGATGGATTTGATCCAGAAATGGCATACCAATTAAGAGAAAGAAATGTTGAAACATTAGAACAAATGCAATTAGATGCTATTAGTGTAGAAATTAATATCCTAGCAAAAAAAGCCAGACTTAGGAATGAAAGGAGAGTCACAATCAAAGAAGATAATTCAAACTTAGATGGTAAATTTGATTATTTTGCTAAAACTTTAGAAAGAGTAGTTGAGAGATTAGACAACATTGAGAAAAAACCACAATGGGATAACTAACCCCAAATCAGAAATCCTAACTACAGAAAAAACAACAATCCTGGAAAAGGTAAAGAACCTTCCCCGATCAAAACATTAGGCCCCCTTTTCAAGAGAGCTATGCTGAAAGTTCTTAAAACAATGTTGAGGATGAGGAAGACATCAACATAGTAATGGGGATAGATGAAGAAAATACAATTTTCCTCACTCAGGAGGATCAATAACTCTTTAAGCTTCAACAATTCAAAGTAGAATCTGGTGAATCCTTTGACTATAAGCAAGGTTATGACTTCGCAATCAATGAAATTCATAGCCAGTATAACCTTACGAGAAAGAAAAAAAATGAGCCTTCTACAAAAAATAATGCTCCAACTCAAAAAAATCAAAACAAAAATAATGTAGAGGTTCCCAAAACAAAATTTTGCAAATTCTTCCAAGAGAAAACAAGCAAAATTCAAACCCACCCAGTCCTAAGAAATAGTATAGTCCAAATATTGTTGATATAAATGATGAGGTGGCTCAATCCTCCAAATATGCCCAAATGGCTAATACTACAAAGGCCACTAATTCAACCAAAACATTAGTTCCTAATCCAAAGAAGAATCCAGCTGACTCTAGACCATCAAATCCTAAATATTCTGCTGAAAATTCCAGATCTGATAAAGCCTCTGCTGCCACTCAAACTGTTCATGAAAAAATAACTAAAGATAGCAGAAATCAATAAACTCAAACAGAATATAAAAGAACAACTCAATATAAAGGTAAAACTGTTGAACCTCAAGGAAAACCCACTCAGTTAACAATCACAAAAGATGAACTTCTGCAGATTAGTAAATCTCAATCAATTTTCAACATTCAATATGAAATATCCAAGTTAAAAATACCAATTCTTTTAACGGAATTGGTAAATAATGACTTTTATAAATCAACAATAAATGAAACTTTAAAAATCAATGATGGTGAGGATTCAATTAATCTAAATGATGATCAACCTGAATTAATTTTTGGTCCTAATGTAAATGGTACACATGCTAAAGGAGTAATCCCTCCATTTTATATTAGTCTTACTATTCATGATCAGATATTACACAATGCAATGTTAGACTCAAGAGCTTCCCACAACTTAATGCCAAAAGCTATTATGGAAACTTTGAATCTAGAAATAACTAGGCCATATAAAGACTTGTTCTCATTTGATTCCTCTAAAGTTAAGTGCATTGGATTGATAAAATATTTGTGTATTGATTTAGTTTAATACCAAGGTAAAAGTATGGTCATGGATATTGTAGTAGTTGATATCCCACCTAAATATGGTATGCTTCTTTCTCACTCATGGGGAGCTAAGTTGTAGGGATCTCTACAATTAGACATGAGTTTTGCCACTATCACAGTATTTGGACAACCTAAAAATCTTTACAGAGAATCATTAATGAAATACATGGTCAGTAATGCAGAAAGGTCCATAAATTATCCCACATATTCAACTCCAACTGACCTTGACTCTTTCATTTTATGAAATTCTGATAATGATGATATCCAAACTGAATTGATTAATAGAAAACCTGAACCAAACAATGATAATATCTTTCATGAAGCCCTTTGGCACTTATATTTTCATGGCTCAGTGAACAAGACAAGGCAGGAGCTGGAGTATGGATCACCAACATGGAAACCAGTCATTCGGAAGGACATGCCTTTAGACTCAACTTTAAATGCACCACCAACATGGCAGAGTATGAAGCATTGATCTTAGGCCGCCAAATCATCAGAAACCTAGGAGGTAAAAGAATTTTAATAATGGGTGATTCAGAATTAGTCATTAAGAAAATAAACACTGAATATTCTATTCATAATCCTAGATTAGCCAGATATAGAGATGCAGCAATTGCCTTGGTTGATGATTTACTAGAGTCTAAGTTTGCTATTATTCCCAGAAATCAAAATTTGCAAGCACATTGCCTAGCAACTTTTGCTAGCACATGTAATTTACCTTTTCAACCAACACATAGATATATTTCTAAAGTAAAATACAAACGCATTATTCCTGACAATGTTAAATACTGGCAAATTTTCTCTAAAGATGAACGGATTTTCAATTTTTTGAACAATAAGGAAGAATTCCAAAACTGTAAGATAGACACTAATGATAATTTAGATTCAGAATGTAATGTATATGATGATTTTAACTTTGAAATAAATAATTTAGATGTACATAAATATAAAAATCCAACTATATTTACTCAATCAGATATAGATAACTTAGAAAAAGTAGACATAGAGGAAATAATTTAAGAAGAAATAGACATGCTAGAATTGAAAGATAATCTTTTACCTAAAGGTTTAACTCCTTTAGAAGACTTGTTTGATTCCAATGATGTGCCAAAAAAGCCTAAAATGGAACCAGTTAAATCTGATATTGAAGAGTGCAATATAGGAACAGAATTACATCCTAAAATGATAAAATTGTCTAAATCTTTACCACAAGAAGAAAATGTCAAATACATTTCTCTGTTGAAAGAATATAAATATGTATTTGCATGGAGTTATGAATATTTAAAGGCTTATGACACAAGTATAATTCAACATAAGATTCTTGTAAAAGATGACCAAAAGCCTTTTAGACAAAAATTAAGAAGGATTAATCCTGTATTGTTACTTTTGATAGAGAAAGAAGTCAAACGAATGTATGATGCCCAAATAATTGCACCAATCAAATATTCTGATTGGGTTTCTAACTTAGTACCTACAAGGAAGAAAACTGGAGAAATAAGATTATGTGTAGATTTCAGAAATCTCAATAAAATATCTTTGAAAGATAATTACCCTTTGCCAAAGATGGATCACATCTTGTAGAGAGTAGTTGGATCTTCAAGAATTTCTTTATTCGATGGTTTCTCAGGTTATAACCAGATACTTGTTCAGAAAGAAGACCAATCCATGACAACCTTTACTAATCCTTGGGGCACTTTCATGTATGTGAAAATGCCTTTCGGATTAATGAATGTTGGAGCTACCTTTCAAAGGGCTATGGACATAGCCTTTTCAAGAGAAATCCATGAATTTTTGGTAATTTACTTAGATGATATTACTGTGTTTTCTAAATCTGATAATGAACATTTGGATCACTTGAGACAGGTATTCATTAAATGTAGGAAATATGGTATATCCTTAAACTCCAAAAAGAGTCTTTTTGGACTTGAAGAAGGTAAATTATTAGGACACATAATTTCCAAGGAAGGTATTAGGATATATCCAGCAAGAATTGAAGCCATACTAAACATTCACCCACCTAGGGACATCAAAGAATTACAATAATTTTTAGGTAAAATAATTTTTTTAAGAAGATTTATTTCTAATCTAGCTAAAATCATAAAGGACCTTAATAACATGCTGAAAAAAGACACGGTATTAAAATGGACAGTTGAAGCAAAACAATCTTTTGAATCTATAAAACATGCTTTAACCAAAACACCAGTCTTAATTAGCTCAGACTTCAAAAAATATTTTATTATCTTTTCATTTTCCTCTGAACATACCATAGCTCCAGTTCTTTTTCAGAAAAATGACCAAGGTTTTGAACAGCCTATAGCATTTTTCAGTAAAACATTAAGAGATGCAACTCTAAAATATAACATAATGGAAAAACAAGCTTTAGCCTTGGTTAAAGCCACAAAATATTTTAGAGTTTACATTCTTTACTCTCACATTATTGCCTATGTTCCTAATTCTGTAGTCAAGGATATTCTTACACAGGATGGACCAGGTGGTAGAAGAGGAAAGTGGATTGCCACTATCCTTGAGTATGATATCTAAATCAAACTAACTAATCTCATAAAAGGACAAGGGTTAGCCAGATTAATGGCTGAATCCAACTATAATGCCTTAGGTATAAATTTCATTGCACAAATTGATGACCAAGAAGAGATGCCAACTCCATTGATCAGTGAGGCCCTTCTAGACTCACCATGGTACTCAGATATTATCTTTGTACTCACACATTTACAAGCTCCTCCTAGTTTAAATAGAACTAAAGCTAGATTTTTCAAACTTAAAGTAATGAGATATTGTATTCTAGATAAAATTCTTTATTCGAAAGAACAAAGTGGGATTTTAATAAATTGTTTACTGAAATCAGAAGCTGACAAGATTCTTGAGGAATTTCATGCAGGTGACCGTGGAGGCCACTTATACTGGAAGAGTACAGAAGATAAAATTCTTAGAGCTGGTTTCTATTGGCCAAAATTGTTTGTTGATGTCAAAAAATATGTTACCTCCTGTCACCAATGTCAGATTTTTGAAGGGAGAAAGTTGTTACCTTTACCACTCAAGCCTATTTCTACTGAGATGCCTATTCAACAATGGGGTTTAGACTTCATTAGAGAAATTCATCCCCCATCTTCCAGACAACATAAATGGATTTTCACTGCCACAGATTATGTTACCAAGTGGATAGAAGCCATTCCTACTAGGCAAGCCACAGACTCAGTCATAATCTCTTTCATTGAAAGCAATATTTTATCCAGATTTGGATGCCCACACAAAATTATTACTTATAATGCAACTGCATTTAAATCCAAGAAAATGATATCCTTTTTCCACAAGGATCACATTACCCTAGGCCACTCTACTGCTTATTACCCTCAAGGTAATGGCTTAGCAGAATCCTCTAATAAAATCCTAGTAAACATCATCAAAAAATTACTTCAAGAAAACAAAAAGACTTGGAACAAAAAGTTGGTTTATGCTCTATGGGCAGATAGACTTATCACCAAGAATTCAATTGGTACTTTACCTTACCAGATAGTTTATGGAATGGATGTCATATTTCCTTCATCATTGGGAGTTCCAGTAATGAAGATTATTCAGGAATCACAAGTTGATATTAATGACATTCAACGGATAATAAATCAAGACATCCATTTACAGCAGACAAGGGAGGAAGTATATGAAAAATCTCAAGTAATTCATGATAAGATCAAAAATATTTTTGATAAAAGGAGTAAGGAGGATGATTTTTACATAGGAGATAAGGTATTAAAGTGAGATTCCAAGAGAGAGGAAAAGGGAAAACATGGAAAGTTTGATTTTTTATGGAAGGGACCTTATGAAATTTATGGGTACAGGGGTAACAATCCACTTTTTATCAAAAATTTGGATGGAACAGACATTCCAGAAGGACCAGTGAATTGTAGGATGCTTAAACACTACTATTTTTCTGAGTTAACTAACAGCTAGTTCCAGATTGATTCCTTTTTTACCTCATTGTAATATTCATTGCAAGTGAGTAGATTGGATTGGATGTTTTCTTTTCAAAATTTGAAGCCCAGAGTGAAGGCCCTAAGCTTTGAAGAGTAAAATATCATAAGTATGAATTGTTGCAAAAATCAGAAGACACTTACAGGATCATCAAGGTTAAGAATTCAAGGCTACTAATCTTAGAATTCTTGACATTTCACCAGGAAATGCCATCCCCATGTGAAGCTACTGTTAGGGACCTATAAATATAGGATTCATAATTTTGAATTGACTGATGATAGTCTTGTAAATATGTAAATAATTTGCCTTCTGCAAGTTTTTTTCCCATATTTTGTAAAAAAAAATAAAAAATAAAAATATATATCAAAAAGAGGGTAAAAAGTCCTAAAAGAAAAATCAAAGGACTTAGAAAAAATAATGTACCCCAAAGAAAGATGAAAAAATTAGGAAAGTGTGCAAGTATAAATGCCACTAATTTTTACTTTTTGAAGTTGATTATGGCATAATGTCAATAAATTCCATAATCCATGATTAGTTGAACTGTCCAATCTTGACTTATCATGTTTCAATTTACTTGTTTTAGATAGAGAATAAAGAGTTGTCAGACAGTTTAATCCTGACAATTCATTAGATAGGTATAGAGTAAAAAGGAACCCAAAAGTTTAATCTGGGCCCTTGGATGAAATAAGGTAGAATTAGATAGTTTTTACTACTTTAAAAATAATAAAATGTTCAAGGTTGCTAGCTCAAATGCACGTGCACAAATGGAAGAAAAAAATTCTAGATTAAAGATTGGGTAGGTAGAAGAAGGTGGGAAAATCATTGTAAATATCTTTCACCTGGCTACAATAACTAATTTCCCTCCCCTATAGTTATTCCGCATTCTATACTTTCAGTCAAAAAGGCTCAGAGCATTTCTCTAACTTCTGTTGGGACCGGACCCAAGGCTCAATGACTGTTAAGTTGAAAATGTTTGAATTTCTATATTAATCCCCAAAATTTTCATCATCTACAATTCATGCATTTATCACCATGCAATTTCATAAGTAAAGACTCCATTTTTACTTAATTATACTTAAACCCCCATTTTATTAACTGCGTACATCTCATAAAGCATAAAAACCCTCAAAATTATATTAGATCCTAAGTAAAAGTGATTAAGTTATAATCAATTTTTCCTTTAATTTTCACTTTCCTTAGTTATAATTGTATATTTTGAGTATTCCATTTCCCCTATCATATTAATCTCTAACTTATTTATTAATTCCCTATAAAAATCATTGTCATATTAATATAATTCCCTTTTACTAAATATCCTTGAAAAACCCACTATTATAAACTTTAGCCAAAGTCTGTTATCCCACATGTTTTAATAAAACGCCCACAATAAACTCCCTTTGGCTAGACTAGAACTATGTAAATATCTCGCCACCCTATAGGTAATAAGCCTATTTGGTTTAAATTAACTATATAATAAAAATATGAAGGAAAAGTGTTTGGAACACAAATATGTCATTGAATAAATAAAGTATTTCTGAAGCTTCTTATATTGTTTTAAACCAAGGTTTAAATACATAAAACCTTTGATATATTTCACACCCCTTCATTTTCTCGACGCCTTTGCATTTATCCATAGCCACCCGATCAACCATGACCATTCTAATCCAACGGTCCCAAATCAACCTGATATCCATTCATCAGCATCGTTGCCCCACCACTCTCATTCATATTCCTCCCGGCTATCGCGTTGAACCTACACCATAGATCCAAGCTTTTCAGATCAATGGCTTATATTAAATCCTGGGTCCCACTTACCTTTTCCTGCAGCTTGAAAAAACAATACCGACCATTCACATCATCTGATCAAATCCAACGGTGCGCATTCAATAGCGCGCTCCAAAAGTGATCAATCAAACTCTTATAAAAATAAAGATATAAAAACTATTTTATAAAACCACCCTATACTATGTGTCTAATTGTTATTAGATCGCATTCCAAATGGCTAAAACCATTTACCATCCAAAATTAATGCGAAAACCATTGGTTGTTTTCGCAAATCCACCTCCCGTATTTGAATGAACCTGTAATTGATGACATGAACAGTGTTTAATGTTAAAGGTTTAAACTTTAATATGGCATTTTTATATGTATTATTCACACTCCCGACTGATTTAGCCTCTGCCCTGACTGTTTAAAGGATTTTGAGCCTCTATTTACTCAATTTCTCGCCCAAAAGCAGAATTTCACCACTACAACTACATATAAAGATCCTTGAAGGCTTCTGTTGAGCCACTGGATCCATTTCAAAGCTGAATCTACTAGAAAGCCCTTTTCGACCACAAAATACCTGCAAAAAAGGTATTTCTTAGTGTTTTGACCCATAAAATTGTGAAATTAAACTGATAAATTGAAAAAAAGGACCAAATTAAAGTGAATCAACGGTTTGAAAAGTGTTTACAAACAAGCCAAACCCTAGCAAAATTTCTCCAGGAAGCCTGAATTCGTCTGTAAACCCCTTTTTAGTCAAATCCCTTATTTTTCATCATCTTTTTATTGAAAAGACTAATTCTAAGTACAGAATAAGCTCAAAATCCTACTGATTCATTAAAAGACCTCTTTTCTGCAGTTTCTCCGTTCAAGAAACCCTGTTTCTTATCTTATACCAGTTTCCTTGATAAATCCTAAATTGAGTAAATAATTACCATTTGTGAGTAATATTTTTTCAAAACATTACTCAATTTCCCTTTGGTTGTGAAAATCAACTATATCAAACAATCTAGGCTTTTTTTAGTTGTAACAAGATGACTAAAAAACAAGTTACACCCAAAACTGGAGATCCCAAAGCCTCAAAACCTGTAACAGCCAAGCTTCCCAAGCCTGAATCATCAAAATTCAATAAGCCAACTCCTGCTTTAACAGCTGATTCAACTGAAGTTGTTAGGCCCCTTCAACCTCCAATCTCATATGAAGAAAACACTCCTTTGACTAATTTAGATTACAGGATTGCAGACCCTGTATTAGAATTCAATTTGCTTGAGATTCATAACTAGTGTTGCGATAAATTTCTGAATAAAAATGAAGATGATATACCTATTTGAGACTCTAATTTGCCCAAGTATGTTGTTCCTATTACTCATTTAGACCAGGACTTGGTCAGACTATGTCAAATGCATTATGTTCCTGATCAGAGGGCCAAGGTAAACAAAGACAGAGAAATTAAGTTTTCCACCACAGCAGAATCCATAAATGAGATGTTTCAGCTGAAGCCCGATCCCATAGTAGTGCCCTTGTCAGTTGAAGATTTAACCCAGTTGTACTTAGAGTTGGATTTCCCTAAAAAGCTTATGATATTTCAAAATTTTATGCCTGCTCATGTAGACCTTCCTAAGGTGAATCCACCATTTTCTACTTCTGATTTTTCTAAAGCTTCTAGACAAGTGATCGCAATGTTATCCTTCATTCTAGGATATTTTAATGATGAATTTACTGATGCACCTATACTTGCTTTTCTTTCTACATTATCCCCTAGGCAGCCTCCTTCCATGATCTTTGATTTTGCTAGATTCATTGCTGATAGCATTCATTACCAACTGGCCAAATTTCCTACTGAGGGAGTGTTTAGATATTCATCATATCTATTTCATATTTTTCTATTTTTCCAATTTCCAGTGGTTTTAAAAAATATGAATGTTGAGGGCCAGCCTCTCTTAGTAATATTCTAGACATCCTTACTCAGGAAAGAAGGAAATGAATTCAATTATAAGGATTTCACAGACTTATTTGTTAGACCGGCTATGAATTTTCTCTATAAAACAGAACAACCCAAAGTTAATGATGAAATTAAAAGAATATTGCAGTTATCTGAACAAAGCCAAGTAGGGGATTGGTGCTTATATGAAAGACATACAAAATTAAGGATATTTGGAGCAAATTTGTTCCCATGTAAGTTCCCCAAATTCTTAACTATCACAATTTTCGCATTGGAATACCTAAGGCAAGTGTTAAATGCAGATGCTATAAACTTCATGGCTTCAAAGAAAAAGACCTAGTTCAAGCTGAAGAACCAAATTGGCCCATTCATAGTAAATAACAGGGATGCATTAAATGAGATAGCAAAGAAATTGTCAGAGTATAAGTTCCAAGAAATTTTTTACTGGAATTATCATCCTAAAGGCATTTTGAGTAATATAAGGGTCAAATGCAAGCTTCAGCCTTTTATACATGATTCAAATCCTGTCATTGAGAAATTTTCCAATCAAATAGAATGGGTGGAAAACACATTGGTAGACCCTACTGCCAATACAAAGATGGTAGAGAAAGCAGACAATTCACAGACTATGATAGTTACCAAGTAGGCAGAAGTTTCAAACAAAAAGACCAGGAATGAAGAAGGCTATTCAGTAGAGACCATTGCAGAAAAAAAATTCAGAATTATTTACAACAAAAGGACAAAAATGACTGTTGCTGAGAAAGAAAAGACCATAGAAATAGATGATACCAATTATCAAGGAATGAATGATGATCAACAAGAAAATTAAGAGGCCTCAGTAATAGTTGATGAAGTTTTGACAGGAATGAGAGAAGAACAAGTTGCAACAGATAAGAAGGGAAAGAAAATGATTGAAAGACAGGTTGATTTAGAAATTCCCTCTTCCTCAAAAACAACAGGGGGAAAATGTTTTGACATTAAGGAGAGATACAAACAGATTAAGGAGAAAAATGAGGAGATTAAAAGAGAAGTTTACTCTCAATTTCTCAAAGAAAAACCAAGTAACAAAGACAAACAGTTGATAACTTTTGACTATTCTACAAATAAAATGATTATGTATTTCCTCCAGCCAAAGGTTACAGATCCAAAATCAGTTGCAGATTACAAGAAAATAGAGCTGGAAGTTGATGCAGACACCATACATGAACTTGATCATATTGAATTTCCTAGAAAAACATCTGAAATGCTCTATTCAAAAGTAGTGGATAAAACCAAGAGTGCTACACAAATGAAAAACACTATTTTTAATATGCAAACTCAGATGAAGCTAGACAAAGCTTCTTTACATGCAAAATATATAAGGATTAAATCCTTAGAAGATCTAGTCCTTTAGATAGGGGTGGATCCATCAAATATATAGGTTGCTCAAGAATTGATAAAGAAAAAGAATGATGACATCACTGCTTTGAGGAAACAGTTAAAACTTCCTCAAAGTGAACATACACAGGCAAAAGAAATAATTCAAGAACAAAAAGAGAAATAAGACATGATGCAGATGATTATAAAGCTTACTGCTCAAATCAAGGACTTGGAAAGCCAATTGGATTTACTGATGAAAGAAAATGAAAATGCGAAGGAAACAGAAGCTTCCACCATTACCACAATTATTCCTATTATTACAACTGATGTTCCTTCTACATTGGGAGAGAAATTAGCACCCAAAGAGCTACTGGAAACTGCAGTGTCAGTACAATCAGTTACCACTTCCCAAACAGGATCCTCATCATCACAGGTGCAACATACAAATGATGCAGGGAAAATTGTTAAAGCAATGGAGGAAATGACCTTGAAAACCAAGGAAATCAACAGTTTGAAGAAGAAAGTTCAGATTATGGAAGCATCTAATAAAAAAACATTGATTAATGCAAGTAATTATGAACAAAAAGCAAAAGGAATTGAAGATAAGGTAAAAAATATTCAAAAGGATTTGAGTTTTACCACTCAGATTTCTTTAATAAGAAATCATTTATGGACCAACATCATTGAGGCTATTCACCTTCAATGGCCATCAATTCAGATAATTTATGAACAAAGAGACCTCCTCCTGGCAGCTCAAAATGAAATACAAAAGACCACAGAGGAATTAACAGAGAAACCAGCACAGGCACAAAGGTTGATTACCATCTTAAATAGTAAGAATAAGACTGAGCTAGAGGAATTGAAGATTCAGGACAGAACTGAGGCTATAGTGTAAATCAAAAGGGTATTGACAAAGAAAACTTTGATGAATAACTTGAAAGAAAAATGTGAAGCCATGAAATTTTCCATTACCAAGTTTTTAGCAAAGTATACTATGCACAGACAAGTAGGCCTTCCAGACATACATGTATTCAATGAAAAATTAATGGACCGGAAATAATATGGAAAAAAATCAGAGATCATGCCAAGAATAGATCAGTAAGAAATTACCACAAGATCTACAACAGGGAAGGTGGTTCTCAAATACATTGAAGATTTTTTCTTCCTTAAGAATGAAATCAAACACTTATTTTTTATTAAACCAAATTTTGCTAATTACACATAAGTAGATGAAAATTACAAAAAGTTGAAAAGCATAAAGATTCCAGATGTTGAACAATGGTAGAACTTCACAGATTTATTATAGCAGCAAAGAGGCAAACAGGTAAAACAATGAAGTTAAGAAGAAAATAATAAAAAACAATTTATTGGATTTTGGATTTTTACTACTGATATGAATCTTTTGCAACAGTAAAAGAGTAAAAGGAAAAATTCAAGCAAGACAGAGAAATGATGGGATAGTTTTTTACCACAGTGAAAATTTCATTTTATAGCTGTTAAAAGGTAAATATTGTAGTGAAAGTATATCAGATTGTTCAGCAGAGTCAAAGAGTATCTGAGAAGAAATCAATCAAAAAATTTTACTATTTTAATTTTTCTATCTTACAGTAGTAAAATTAATAAGGAAGCAACGTGAAAGAGTATCAGAGAAAATTAAAGGTTAAAGAATATAAGCTGAAAGAGTGTCTTCCAAGCCATCTTTAAAAAAAGAAATTATTTCAAGGTGCCAGCAAGCATAAATAACAATGCAACAATCAGTTTTGATTAGATATATTAGTTCTATTTTTTCTAGATAAGAGGACATCTTGCTAAGTTGTTAAGCAGCTATCCCTCTTAATGTGTAAAGATATTTTTATTTCCTAGAGTTTTTCCTAGATTTCTCTAGGATATTTTGTAATAAACATTTTGTATAAATACTTCAGTTTATGAAGTGTTTAGTGTGGAATAAAGTTGCTGAGATTATTATAGATGATTTTTCTAGTACTTTGGAGGCTAATGTGTTGATTTCATAGCAACAATCTGGAAAACAACCATATGGACTTCATAACTTAGGATTCATGTGATAAGCTAATGAGTAAAGTGATTTCTTACTGTCGTTGATTCCTCTTCTGAAGTTTCATTCAATTTCATATATGTTGTTCAATCCAAATGATTAATTAGGAATATTATTTCAGGATAAGTGTAAAAACTTCTTGTCTTAACTACGTGATCATTTCAATGTTTTCTGCTGATTTCCGGACTTAGGAATTCTTAATTTCTCCCAGTTCCATTTGACCTCTGCCTCCTTCCTCTTTTTCCGGATCAAAGGATTCTTCACCGCCCTTTATCCCGAAATCAAGCCATCTCATCAAATCAAACTATTCAAATATCTTAGGGTTATCTACCTTGCCCTAAGTACATTAGAATCCTTTTGGCCTTGCCTTCCAGTTTTTCTTGCTACATCTTGACTCCATAGCCCAATGGACTAGTAGATCCCTCTTTAATTTATCTCCAAGTAATCTTATTTTCCACCAAACTTTCAAACAAAAAACCAATTGCCCAATCATAACTAGCCTAAAATATTAAACAAAAACAAAGTTAAATCTAAAAGAGAGAGCCCTCTCTAAAATTTAGGAAGGCTAGATCCTGAATTTCCAAAGTAGGTTTGTGGTTACCCCAAGTTTTCTTAAAACTAAAAAATCCAAAGAGCCCACAATCTTTAGAAATTACTAGGGTGATAACAATCACAAATAGCGAAATAAAAATGTGGGGTTTCTCCTTTAATAAGGCATTTTCCCTCCTATTTGATTCATTTGCAAGTGTAGCTGTTGTGAATGTGGAGAGGAGAAAAGACCCTAAATCTTGCGGAGTTCATAGCTGACAAACCGACTATTGGAATCAAGATCTGTTAGTTGTAGGTAAGAGGGCTAACCCTAATATTTCATTTCAGTGGATTGAAAGTTTAGTTTAGGCACCCAGAGCTCAAGAAAAAACTCTTGCTCTTCTTCATGGTTGGGTTACACTTTTTGGGGAAATATCTGCGACGTGGGTAGCAAGTTTTGGGCAGAAAACTGCAACCTATCCCAGAATGACCTGAAAAGTGTGACCTGTCAGAGAGAGGGATTCCGGTGATGTTTTTTGGCTCAGAGCTGGGTTTTTATGGATGTAATGCATTATTTTCTTTCTGTACATTCACAAATATGATGGTTTTGTGTAGATATGGAAGAGTTGAGGATGAACTGGAGAGAGAGAGAGACCTGGACACATTACAGTCGGAGATCTGAGAGGATCATGGTGTCCGTACTATATTGGCTAGGTTTGGGGTCCTAAAGTTTGTGGAGAACCCTTTGATGAGAGATGGAGAGCCCTTGTTGGCCCATATTGTAAGCTATTGGGATCCGGATCATGAGATATTTATAGTGCAGGGGCAACAGATCGATTTGACTATCCATGATATATATTTTCTGACTGGTCTCTTGCCACTTGGGATGGTGGGAAATACGCATCTAGTGTTACTACGAGGGCAGAACATTATGGAGTTTTTAGAGCACCATTATTGATCAATTCTCCATGTGAAGGGGACACAGATACCTATCAGGGATCTAGAGCGACTAGAGACCCGTGTTGTGGCCATAGTAGTGCTATGGATCCTGGGCAACCAAGTGCTCCACCACACCACTAGGGGTCAAATGATGCTTGTTGAGAGTGTGTTGAGTGGGACCTACTATGGGTGGGCACAAATGATGTTGTTGTCGCTGAAACAACATTTGTTGCTATGCAAGCGGTAGGTTAACCATGAATCTGCATATGGCACAGTGGTGTGCTCGCTCTTATTTGAGAAGATCCTGACACTTCGGCCTTATATACAGATCCAAGATGGGGGCCCGAGAGAGCTCAGGATGCGCTGCTAGGGGCGGCTACTGTGCAAAGAGGGAGGTGGGGTAGTCGGAAGGGTGTTCTGACCTGATTTGTTTGCTCATTGGGATCAGATGCCACTGTACATAGATGAATATCCCTATAGTGGGATGAGTTATCATGGGGACCCGCACTTATCACTGCTGCCAGGTCAAGCATGGGGCCCGATGGTAAGTGACAAGTTGCTAATATTTTATGTGTGTTTTAACGTTTTAGAATATTGCATATGGTACCGATTCATTTACTTATGGTATGCAGATACAACATCGGTGAAACCAGCTGGGTATATGGGAAAACCTACAGTATCAGGGACTGCAGCACCTAATGGGTTAAGGGGTCCGCAAAATGAGGATGCCATTGCCCTCCTAGAGGAAATCCGTCATAGATGTGAGAGGCTTCTGACAGGTGTTTTAGAGCACAGCTGGAAAGATCTTAATGGCTGGTACATACAACCATGTATTGGTCTACCCTCGGAGTGGCAAGAGGTCATGCGGCGCATGGCAATGGGCAGACAGGGGATGTGCGATCTATGAGCTACCAAACCGAGCCATTGGCTCGAGATCCTCTGGATAGTGATTAGATGAAGGGGCATGTGGTGCCCCCAGTTTTTATTTTTTGTGACATGCTATGTGCATGTCTTATGTATAAGTGTTGATGGACTCTAAAACATTTTGAATGACACACAATGGATATGCATCATTTTTAGGTTTATTTTTATTGTCTTGTGTGAAATGCATGTGATAAATTCCAATATAGAATATTGTTTGCAATGTTATCTACATAGTGATTTTTTGCTCTAGGTACATGACTGAATGTAATGATTTCAAATTCATGCATCAAAATCTTCACTCATAAATATCTTCTAAAAAGGACAGGATTATGCACACGATAGACACCATTCAATTGCATGACAATAAGAAAGGAATCTAAATGAACATGAAGGTGAAGGATGCAATGGGAAAGGGCATCGACTAATAAACATCACACTACATAATATTCGGCCTGGTTATTGGTGGAAGTACCAATGCATACGTCGTTACAAAGAACAAGCGAATGCAAAGGGGTAGAAATAGCCCAGGCTGTCAAAGCTAGATTCCAGGAGTAGCGACACATCATCAGAATAATCGATATATAGTGTGGATGTGGATTCCATTTTAAAGTTTCCACAAGACAACAAATGAGAGGATGATGAACAATGTTGGCAACCTAAACACAAGGTAGAAATCAAACAAACACTGCTAGAGGGAGTGCTCTAGGTAGGATTTCTACCACCCACACACCAAAAGGTATACGGTGTGGGGGAGCTACCTTAGGGGAAGCCTATGCTTAGGTCGTGAAATTTACCATAGACATTGATGGTGCCATTCCTCTTATGGGAAAGAAATATGAAATTAGGGGTGGAAAAGGCTTCCATGATGTCATCATCACAATAGAAGATGGGGTGACTGGTGGAATGGTAACTACATAACGCGGAAAAGCTACCCGACTCATCATCATGAGAAAAAAGGTTCACATGTGCATCGTCATGAGGGGTGACGAAAGAACAAGCAGATAAGGGATCCACCGATGTTGAGCCTAGGGTGATCGTTGAAGGGAGGTTAGGCGAAATATAAGGGGAAGTCCCAAAGGGATATTCCACCGTAGATCTCATGGAAGATTGTAGGTAGAGGATGGTGGCTGAAGAATCTGTCATCTCGACATCGAGAGGGGGAATTTCAATGGGAGCAGAGGTATTCTTGAGTTTGACTGAAGCATATTGCACAAGAACCAGAGAGGCAGACTCGTTCTGTTCGGTTTTTTGTTCCTGAACTACCTCCAAAGAGGCACAGTAATGCTTAAGGTGGGGACAAAGGTGGGTATAATGGCCATGGACATCACACAAAGCATAAGGGTGGTTGGTGTGAATATTATTTGGGTTCTTGGTTGTGGTCGGTAAAGTAACAGAGGCTTCAGGGACCTGAGACTCAGAAATGCAACATTGACCATGGGCTTGATACGGGGCAATTTAGGACAATGATGGGTGGCATGACTAACAACATCACACAAAGAACATGGGAGGGTATGCTTTGGAGGATGACAAGGAGTAGGGTTTGTCTGGGAATCCTTGTCCTTAGGTGCCTTCTTGCAAGATTTTCCCCCCTCACCCAAAGATTTCGCAATAGGAGTAGGTTTCTGTTGAGGTGGCTGAGGCATAAAAGAAAAGGGAGCGATCATGGTGATCGTTGGATCAGGGTTAAAGTAGTATAAGGTTTGGGTTGACCAGGCGGGATAGTGGCAGGGGGATCAATGTATCAGACTGAGAGCCCCAAGGTCATGTTAGGAAGATACAAGGTAGCCATAAAAGGTACCCAAAATACTCTAGGATGGGGAGAAAGAAACAGTATCTGACCGGAGGGGTAATGGCCAGGCGGGACGGCTCTGATATGGTTAAGGCTAGGGGGAACCATTTGAGGAGGGTAGATAGGCTCATGGAAATTAGCTACGGATGAGGGGCCTTGAGGAGAGGGTGTTGTAGGCTAAGTCAAGGTGCTAGGAGCAGGTTGCGGAGGGTGGGGCTATTGACTAGTTGAACTAGTCCATTTGAGATTGGACTGAGACGATTGCATCATGCAAATGTTCAACGAGTTGGGGTCAGATATAGGAGGAGAGAGACCAGGGAAAGAACCAAGCAAAGAGGAATATTTATAGACTCCGGGTGAGACACTGGTCAAAGGTTTGACTATTTTTTTATTGGCCACCGAAAAGATGATGGACTCAGGGGAGGTCTGAGACTTCAGTTCGTAATATGTCAACTGGTCAATGATGACAATATTTTCGTTGTGAGAAAAGCACATCTTACAGTGAACCACATATGGGACAAAAAACATCGCATAAGTGTAGGTATGACCCAATAGAATGTTGTAGTCTAAGGTGGCATCAATGACTTCTATGTCAACACTAATAGGACAATTCCGGAACATGCCAAGGGGCTGAGAAGAGTGGCCATCCCACACTCAGAGGATATTGTAAGGGGCTAACTCAAGAGATTTGAGTTTCTTCCAAACCAAAGCGGAAATCACACAGGTGGATGCCCCCTCGTCAGTGATACAACAGGAGACGTTGGCATTCTGGATCTTGACAAGGATTTGGAAGGTGACAAAAGTAGGAAAGGGGGGATGTTCTAACCAGTCAACATAAAAGATAATAAAACGATCATTTGAAGGATCCACAAAACCCATGGAAGTTAGTAGATGTTTTCATTGTGAAGGTCATGACTGGAGGACTTCCAGCGTTGACATGGAAGTAGGGGATTGTGCCAAGTCATCTACTATATTATACCAATGTGTAACTTTACCATAAGCAGCATTTTGGCGTAATGGTCCCTTATGGATCTTGGTATGAACCTTTTCCTTAGGCTGAGGGATCAGTAAAGGACCATTGGGTGTCGAAAGAGGCTTTGTGGGACCTAAAGAAGGGGGCTCGGGGGCAGACGTAGCACAGGGCTTGTTGTACTGACGGGACCGAATCTGAAGATTGAGGTCAATGGTAATGGGTTTTTCATATTTCATCATGAGGATATATTAATCAAAGGTACCAGGTGGACGAGGTTGAGTGGCTGCCTGACTCTTAGGGGTTAGGTAGCCATGAATCCTTTTTGGGGGGGAGGATTGGTAAACACGGTCGGCTGGGCAGCATTATGAGGAATGGAAGGGGAGGCTTGTTGTCCTCAGGATGTTGCTTGAGCTTCCCACATCTGATGCATCTAAAGTAAAAGAGGACAATCATGGGTGTAGTGACCATAGACACTGCAACAAGAACAAGGTTTGTTCATGTGAACTGGCCTATCCTGCTTGGGTTGAGTGCCCTGTTGCTGGTTTGTAGTGTTAGGTGCATTCCCTTGGGAATTTTTTCCTATATTTCCTGGGGTAGATTGGTTTTGGTTTCCTTTCCTCTTATTTTTGGAAGTAGCAGGATTAGTCGCACCCTACTGTGGATACATTTGAACCTAGGGGTGGTGGCTCTTGTTGCGGGGGTTGAGAAGGAAAGGGAGGCTGAGGTGCTAATGTTGAAGGAGATGGAGCACTAGGATGTGGATACATATAATAAGGAGGTTGGGCAACATTGGAGTAAATAGGTTGGGAAAAAGGAGGAGGTATGTTGTATCCTAGATACATGCTACTGGGAGGGGAGAATGTGCTAGAGGAGTTGGCCCCTCCCTAAGGGAAACCATAACCCATGGGAGGATGAGTGTATGGATGAGAAAGGGCTCCAACGATATCGTCGATGACATGGGATGCCCCCAATGCATTGGCACTACCGGGTCTAAGGAGATCAGGTAAGATGGTACAAAAATAACTAGGCTATGCGTAGATAGGGTCATATTTCAATGCAATCTGGAGGGAAGCTTCTTCGGTCTGAGGGAAGTGAGATGCGACATCTTTGCTAATAGAAGGAAAAATGGATCAAAGAAACTAGTCCATGTATACATGGTCTTCGAAGGTAGGGGCTCGACATAAGCTCTTTCTTCTCTACCATTCTTGGACATGAACAGATAGGCGGGTCGCAAATGATTAACGGAAAGAGGTCAATGGTTAGGTACTAGTGTCATAGCGAAGGGGAAGTTGGAAGTAAGACAGAAAAGCCCTGGAAAGAGTCAAAAAAGTAGTATGAGAGATGGAGGCCTAGTTGACATACCACTTAGAAGCTTCTCCAGTAATCGTATGTTGGAACAACTGAAGACGGACGGAGTCATCGGTGATGGAGTTAAACAAACACCACATGTGGAAAGAACGAACATGGTTGGTAGGATCCTCTCCACCAAGACCTTCAAACTTGGGGATGTCTAAAGGGAGCTTGGTTGGCATAACAGGCCAACCAGGATCATGGTGTATGGGGTCATTAATCAATTGGTTAAAATTGGGAATACTGAGACCTGCCATATAAGGGAGCAAGGGAGCAGCCGGAATAGTTCCTGTTGTGGCCCCACTAGTAGCATTCCCAGCATTAGGGTCAGGGCTTCCACCAGCATTAGGTCTTGAAATAGACATGGTGAAGGTGACAGGAGGAGAGTCAAGGATAGAACCAGAAGGGGAACCCGATGAACCAAAAGCAGAGTTGGAATGGAGACTCGGAGGAGGACGAAATTGAACCTATGTGGAGGAGTAAGTCTTCCTAATGGAAAATGAGGATGAAGGCCTAGGAGTCTCCGGGATAAATGCCTTAGGGGCATAGTGATGGGAAAGCAGACATGGATCGCTAAAGGAAAAGAAACCAGCAAGGGCAAGGAGGTGCAGGATCAAATGATTACAATGTCAAAACAAGGGCAGGGAGGTGTAATATCAATTGATTACAATGTTATAGCCTTGGCAATGTGGTACAAACCAGGTGCTCTTCACTTAGGGTGTGTGTGTATGTGATAAGTGTGTTAATTTTAATTAAGCCCAGACGTGTGTAGAGAAAAAAGAAAAAAATATGTTGTATAAGTGTAAATAAATATGAAAATGATAGTAAAGGAAACTGAATACGACAGAAAATAAATATCTAAAGATGCATCAGTTTAAACCCAAGGAGGAGGGGTTCCCAACAACTAGTCTACGGTTGGGATAAATCTAGTCAAAACACACAAAATGGCCAATGGATATAAATTCATGAGGTAAAAGGATCTAAAGGTCAGATCTACTGGAAATATGTGCAGAAAATAGAAAAAAAACATAGGGAAAAGTGCTGCAAAAAATGTGGCAAAAGGCTACAACTTGAAGGGAAAAGGAGGGGACCCTAAAGGAGGACCCAAAAAAACTGAAAAGAGGTGTTCTGGATGGATGAATAACCAATCTGAAATGGATCTGAAAGTATAGGTTCAGATCTGAAAAAAGGCTGAAGACACTGAAATCTCAGACGACCTGCTTCAGCTAAACTCCTCCTAAAAAGGTGGAAGCGTATTGAAGCCCTAAGGGGCTTGGTTCCTAATTCGATGAGTAAATCAAAGCAAGTACAGGTCCAAGATGGGTGGAGAGGGAGGTCATACAACCCTAAATAGTAGCCCAGACAAACCCAGAAAAATACAGAAAGACTCTCGCAAAAAGTACAGGTCGTAGGTTCTAACCTGTTTTCAGCAGAGGTCACAGGTTTCAGGCTGTTTTCTATGTCCTGAAGGTTTAGGTCGTAGGTTTTGGCCCAAAAAGTGTGACCTACACTTCCGGCCATCTCAGGAGTAGGTTTCAAAAAAAAAATTCATCTTAGCTGCGGCTAATACCTATCACCTGTGCAATAGGCCCAAAAACACTCAGAAGTTATAATTTTTATTGTTTTAGGATTTTAAAGGTTAAAAACAACATCAAGAAATGAAAAATAAGAAGCTGAAGAAAAAACCTATGGTTGAAGCAGTTGGTCCTACAGGGATCTGAAAAATGACAACGATCATAATTATAAACCCTTATGGAGTCGCCAGTTGTTAGTTTGAATTCTAATCACAAGCGTACAAAAAAATCTCACTTTAGTTGTGCATAAAAAAAAGCCCTAACATCAAAGATGGTTTTCAATTCCCTTATATCTATAGTTATTTATCAGAATAAATGCTACAGAAATCCAAATCTATGCAGTGAAATAAATTAAACAACAAATAAAATAAAGAGTTGCTCCATGCATCCAATAGACAAGACAAGAATGTTTTTAAAGAATTTTGTATTTATGACACCTCGGAAGGGAACATAGAAAGATATTATCAGTCCCCCTCAATGGGAAGGGTTCTTGTATTTCCTTAGTGCTTCAGATCTAAGATATATCTCTATTGATGGTATAGAAAACCCAGAAAAAAATGGAACTCAAGGGGAGCTCACAAGCAAAAATATAGAAAAATATGACAATGATGGAGGATTAAAGTCAGACCAAAAGTATAGATCCAGAGTGATCTTTAGGCAACAAAAGGTAATGAATGAATGGAAAACCCCTTCTATTTATTATAAAATATTGAGTTAGTCTAGATATTGGTGCATAATTAAAATATTATTAACCAAATCTAGATCCAACTTTTATGGAATATTTTATTATTTTTGTTGGAGGGAAAAGGAATTTGAATTTTGTCAAATCCCTTTATTTGTAAATAATAAATGAATAAATGATTTACTTATTATTGTAAGAATGTGGTTGAGTAATAATTAAATAAATAGTGTTTTATTCAATTATTTAAAAATGATTTAATCAAATATAACAAGAAATATTATTTAAATAATGTTCTAAATAATTATTCCTAGAAAATAATAAGATAAATAATGATTTATCTAATTAATTTTCCTGTTTTGGGTTAAATATGACCAGGAATATTAATTAAACTGTTGTTAATTAATTATCCCTTGAGGAAAATCAAACAAATAAGGATTTATTCAATTATTCCTCATGGGTTTTCCTGTTTAGGCCATAAAAAACTTAATAAAGTATGGATTACTAAGTTGTTTTACATAGTGAAAGCAATTTTACTAGGGTCAAATTGGTCTTACATGGTGTACGTTGGTCCATCTAATAGTAACAAGTTAGATGATCAAAAATTGGTGTAATAATTTATATGATGAATTTGTACTAGTTGGAGAGGTTGTCTAGGTGTGGACAATTTTGGTAGCCTCTGGAAGTCAAAGAGGAGGGGCAGAAATGATGGTTATATGCCCTAAATAGGTGACAAATTCTATAGTGAGGGATCAATTTGAATGTGTGGTGTAATCTACTTGATGTGGCATGGGAATTAGTCCAAACCTATTAGATAACTTTTGAGGTCTAAAATGGGCCTCCTAAGAAAAATGAACAACAAAAATAAAATTTATAAGAACCAATAGGATTCAAGATGATGATGTCAACCATGGGGGATGATTCACCATTTTTGGGGTAAAAAAGAAAAAATATTAAAAAATAATAAAATAATAAAACTACTTTTTCAACTTTTATTTTCAACATATCTCCCTAAGGTTTTACTCAAATTTCGATTGGGAGTACTTCTTGGATGAAAATTTTAATTCCTCATCCAAGGAGTACCCACGTTGCATACTTTTGATGGACCCTACTATAATAAAAATAAGAAATACATGAAAATGTGATTGCAATCATGTTTTTCATGTATTTCTCATTTTTAATGTAGCAGGGTCCATCGAAAGTATGCAACATGAGTACTCCTTTGATGATGAATCAAATTATGCATCCAACGAGTGTACCCACTCGAAATTTGAGTAAACCCATAGGGATATAAGTTGAAAATACAAGTTGAAAAAGTATTTTTTTTCTTTTTCCCTTATAAAATTTGATTATGTAATCTATTCTTATTTTCTTATTTCCACTATTATTTTATAATTTCCTTAGGAAGCCCATTTTAGACATCAAAATTCCCCTAATTTGAAGGTGATAAACCTATGGTGAAATTTCCACAGCCCTTAATAGCTCTTGTAGAACCTAGACCACAAATAATTCACCCAAGCAGAAGAATGTATAATGAATCCAGATTATATGCTATTGCATATACCAGGTTTCCTAATGACAAGAAAAATGTTGCTAAAAAGAAGTGGCCCGAAATAGGACCTATTTTACCATGCACTTAAATAAAATGAAGACACCAACTACGTAATAGGCATACACCCAATTATTAATCCACTCATTGTTGCAACAACTCCTAAGTTGGTCGCATACTCATTTACCGTTGGCCCAATTATGTAAGTATTAACCATATAAAGGAACGTGCTAGCAAGGTTTAAGGGTAAAGACATGAGATGGAATTCTTGTTTCACCACATCTTCTCCAGGATGACTCGGTAGCTCTTCCTCAATTATCAGAGCATGTTGCGCAAATGGAATGAATGAGAGGACGAAATAATAACATCGACCATGGATACCCAAAATTGTATGACTATATATTTCAGCATTATTCTAGGAGCAGGATTGATTCTGTGTTGCAATATTACAATCTGAAGCACCAATTCCTTACTGTCAGGTCCTCTTTCGGTGTCGTGACTGGGAATGTGTTCCCAAGTTGTAGGTACGGTATTTGCATGATGCAAAAAAAAGGAATTTTTCCACATTCATTACTACTTGATCCAATATTATGTATTGCGTTACTGATATCGGTTGAATCACAAACCTAATAAAATTTCTCTGAAGAGAAATACATTTGTGATATAAATTTTTGGCTGCATATGTTTGTAAGGCCAATATGCTTATGTGACCTTCTTTCTGGTTTTTGTATGAGGCTCTGAACTTATTTTTCAAATGGAAAACATCCATCACACTTCCACCAAAACTACTTTTTCTCACATTCTAATGTTGTTGGAGTTGATGGTTGGACGCCTTCTTCTTCATCGTCGTTCGATGTTGATTCTTCCCTTCTGTTTTTGTAGCGTTGAACATTAACATACACAAATGCACTCAATCCTGAAACCAGTGACATATTTCAGAGGGGGTCTTTACTGGTTTCTGGTTTTGCTCCTGGGGGGTGCGAACAACTTTAAATGATGCCATGCGCCCCAAGATTGGTTTTGAAAAAACCAAATTTCTAACCCCCCTCCTCAAAAAAATGTCAAAAAGCTCGAGGGGGTCTGAAATCAACTAAGACTATGCTTCATAAATTGAAATTCTTAATTGAACTTAGGCTTTAAAATTTAATTAATTTTATTATATAACTTAAATTTAAAAGACATATTTTCATAAAAACTATAATTTTTATGAAAATATATGTTTTAAATAAAAAATTAATATATAAAAGAAAATTAAATCTTTCCAGAGCATAATATATCTCCCAGCATTTTAGCTTGATGAAAAATTGACAAATTTTCACCGAAAACTAAAAATTTTGGGTGTGCCAAAATATGTTACAACATCGGCTCCAATGGAGACTGCTTCCCCCTGTGGGATGCAGAGAACAAGCAGATCAGTTTCCTTTAGCATTGGGCATGGAGTCATATTGTAAACATGATCATCAAACATCATCTACCATAACCAACGCTCATGGATCAACCCTATCATTTGAATAGCCTTGCTAGTGCATATTGCAACTTGCAACTGTGAAATGCAACCATATTCCGGCACTAATCCTGATACTCTTTCATACTGAAAACTGAAAACTAAAATATTCTAGATTGAAAATATTATTTGATCTATCATATACTCTAAAATCACACCATTCATTAAACAATGAACACGCTGATCTACTACATACTAAAACTCAGAATATATATTCAATCCCCACACTTCTATCTAATTGAACTGGAAAATGTTGCACTATTAGGTGCAATTTTTTTTCTAATGTAACCAAGTGCGGAGTAGATTTATTGACAAACCATGTTGCCAACAGTTAAAAATATGAAGAATATAAACTTGCATGGAAAACTTATACTCACATGTGTACTTTAGAAGCTACATCCTCTACTGAAATTTTAGATTTCGGGCCATAGTTGAGAGGAAGATACATATACTGCTGATTTAAAGTATCAACAAGCCTTGTATATCCGTAAAGGCAACTAAAATTTCGAAACAATGGGATCGGTTTCCTAGTGGAATCGCCATCCGACAAAGTGGAGTTGCTAGTGAAAATAATGCAACCAATACAAATGTCTATTCCTTGTTCACCGACAAGAAATAGATCTAAACTTTATTGTGATCCAGGGAAAATTTTCTTAGTTACTTGGATCCTTGGCAACGACACCAAATTTTGTACCTATTTCCCGTAGGCAGTCCTTGGCTGCAAAAACTACGCCATGAAACCAACGCAACCGAATTTAGCTTTAAGTTGGCCCCTGTACCATAGGGGGGTCCCTCGGTTGTTACAAGGCCTTGTTTAACTTTGTTCATTGTCACTGAAAAATAGCCTTTGAAGCACGACGGCCAGATTTATGGTTTTAATTGGGGGTGGTTGGCTATCAATGACGATCCATATTCATGAGTAAATCCCTCCTTCACAGATTCCTTTCTCAAAGTGTAAGCTTCTAGCCTGACATAATTACTTGATTTATAAAAGAATTTGGCAGAATAATATAAGAAGATCCCTAACCATGTGGCAACCAGACTGACTACTTAACCTATAGGTAGAACCAAATTCAAAAGAGGTGCTTGATCAGACAAACTGTTTGATATACTAATCTCCTTAGACAATTATAGTTTTCATAATAAATAAAATGTGATCAAGTCATTACGGAAACCTGTGTGATTAAATTTCAAGAGGAATTTACAATAATAGATAACCTTGTAAATTAATCTCTAAATCCAATTACAACTTCACAACAAATCAAAAATGAAGCTGAGATTAAATTAAGTTTCCAATTTGGTAACTGAACATGAATTAAATCATATAAAGAAAACAGATATGGAAACACTAGAAAAACATACGAGAAACAAAAATTCTGTCAAAGCCAGAGCTGCAATACTTCATTTAAAATTTCTGGAAAAAATATTTTACAAAGCTGAAAGGTTTTTCCCTCAAAATACCACACTTTCTTATTAAAATCCATCAAATATGTAGAAATACAATTTGAAATTGTTCCTATCCTATAGGAGATCAATTCTATAGAATAAGCTAAAAATAAAACAATCTCTGATTTGATGCAGAAAATATGGAACAGTACCCTTCAAATTGGGATTTAATTATAGTGTTGACGAATGCTTCTCCTTCATATTTGGATCCAATATTTTGATTGATGATATGTGTCTAATATGGAAATAAGTTAATTGGTTGTTGATTGTCCTCCTTGTAAATCTGAAACTCATCATTCATGGGTGAAAGAATACCATTTTTCGTTCACAGGTGTTTTGCAGAAAATGGCACTGAACATATACCCTTCAAAGAAATAGCAAGATCTCTTAATAAGGCTCAAAATCTACCAGAATTTTTCACATTGTACCTAATAGATGGAATTCTGCAAAAAACCCATGTCTTATATTTTGGAATTTTGTCTTCATTTTCTAGGAAATGGAGCCTGAAATCCACTGTGCGAAAATCCCCACAAAAGTTTTTACCCAACTGTGTTGTTGCACGTGTAGAAAACTTCATTGCAACAAGGAAGCATGGAAGTGTTTTTCCGTTACTGCTACACCATTATGTTCAAAATCTCGTCTCATAAGATACATGATCAATTCTCTTTATATTATTTAATCATTCTGGAACATATGTGTTAAATTCAAGCAATATGGCAAGAGCAGGCCCACATGTCATTCCCATTGCACTAGAAATTACAAAATAGGCAGAGAACTGTAGATGCACTTTTAATGTTAAACAATCCATTATATAACGGTGATTAACAGCTCTTGCAGAACCTAGAACACAAATAATTCGTCCAAGTAGAAGAATGTATAATGAATCCAAATTATATGTTATCGCATATACCAAGTTTCCTAATGACAAGAACAATGTTGTTGAAAAGAAGTGGCTTGAAATAGGACTTGTTTGACCATGCACTTAAATAAACCGAAGACACCAACTATGTAATAGGAATACACCCAATTATTAATCCACTCACTGTTGGAATACACCAACTTTCTTTTCAAATGGAAAACATCCATCACGCTTCCACCAAACCCAATTTTTCTCACGTTCTAATTTCATTGGAGTTGATGCCTAGGTGCCTTCTTCTTCATCACCATTTAACGTTGATTCTTCCCTTCTATTTTTGTAATGTCAAACATTAACATATACAAATGCACTCAATCCTGAAACCACTGACAGATTTCGGAGGGAGTCTTTACCAATTTCTAGTTTCGCGCTTGGGGGGTGCAAACAAATTTAAATGATGCCACATGCCCCAAGAGTGGTTTTGACAAAACCAAATTTCGAACCCCCCTCCTCAACAAAATGTCGAAAATCTCGCGGGGGTGTGAAATAAACTGAGACCATGCTTCATAAATTGAAATGCTTAATTGAACTTAGGCATTAAAATTTAATTAATTTTATTATACAATTTAAATTTAAAACATATATTTTCATAAAAATTGTAATATTTATAAAAATAATATATAAAAGAAAATTAAATCTTTCAAAATCGTAATATATCTCTCAGCATTTTAGCTTCGTGAAAAATTGACAAATTTTCACCAAAAATTAAAAATTTTGGGTGTGTCAAAAAATGTTACAACACGTAACATGAATACTTGACAATAGTGAATGATAAACTCATGTAGACAAAAGGGAGGCTCCAAAATCAAAGCATGGGAAAAAATATGGAGGGGTTTTGTGCATGATCTTTATGCATTTTATGTTTTATTAATTTCTTGATGAAAATCTAATAAAAGGCCAAAAAACTCACAAGTAACTATCAAGTATGGAGAATCAACATTAATCTACATTTTCCTTTATTTTCCAACATGGTATCAGAGTTAAGGTTACTGGAATGCAGCTTGGAGATCACCTTTATTGGCATGTTTGAAGATAACTCTACAACATTAGTATTTATATTTGAAGATCATTATCACTACAACAACCATCATTCAAACACAATTTTTTTACAGTATCTACAACTAATCTCTTTAAACTTGCAATATTCTTGGTGATTTATGAGTAGAAGAATGAATTTTATCTTTGTAACAAGTACCATACAAATTCTATGAAAATTTGCAAGAGGCACAGTACCTCTGAGATGCGAGTTTCGGGAAGAATACCTTTGTGATGAGAATTAAAGGAAGGGAATTAATATTCATGTAAGTCGAGCTACTCAAAGGATACAAAATACATACATATAAGAGCATCTGACAATGCTTTTTATTTCAAAAGGTTGGAAGAACATAATTGTTTTCAAGGAATAGAAAAATAATACTCATAAAGAAACTGAACATGTAGTTCTATGTACCTGCAATAAAGTCTACAATGATTTTATATCTATGAGATTTTATTCAAGTTCTATGGCATAAAATTGAGTGATGAATTATAATAACTCTCCATAAAGTGAGCTCGTATGACAAGTATTTATGGTCATATATATCAAGAAGAGGAACAGACATTATGGATAGGTCGAATTCTTCATCCAAGAGAATTTTATCTTGGTATAAGAAGAAAATATGAGATATCTTTGGATCTAGTAGATTTTATCCAAAGTAAAGGAAAGGTCAAGTTTTGAATATTTCTCTTGTTTTCTGTTAGGTTTGATATGAGGGACTGATGGTTGAAGTTCATTAGTATACTTCTAGGAATTTTTTTGGGTAAATCTATATGTTTCTAGGCCACAGTTTTTTTGTCTTCTGGATAAGGGTCAAGACCCCTATAATAAAAGCTTAGGTAAGTCAAAAGGGAACTATGGGACCCAATCTATATCAAGGAGTGAGGGCCACATTTTTTTAAGGGACAAGGAAAATATTACATACCTCAAAGAAGAGGTTTGTGTAGGTTACAAGGAGGTTTTTGGAGGCTGAAGGTAGGGGTTGGAACCTTATCCATTACATAGCTCTAAGATGGGGATTTTAAAATTAATGTGGATTTCTTGAAGAGGGATACTTCAATGCTGAAACAACCACCTAAGTTCTTCCCTAAAAAATTGTCCTCATGAGTGTGACATCCACTATGGATCTCTATGATTGAAGGGGTCTTGAAGAGGGTGAAAAAAGATCTATTGTATCACTGTTATGAAGGCCACTACCTCATAAATCCAAGAACAAGGCTCAGGAATAAATTAAGCTCGAATGGTGTCTATGTGTAAGGATATGTGTGCGTGGAAGGATTGTTGTGTAGGAATTGTACCAAAGTGAAGTGTAAAGAAGAAAAGGTGTGATCTAAAGGGTTTTAGGGAAACAACATGTGGTATCCATAAGATCAAGTATCTCTCAAGGTGCAAGGTTGTGAATGAGGTCATATTTCTACCAATTTTATTGAAAAGGAGATATATACTAGTAAGGGAAAATAAGATGAAAGGTTGTGGAGAGATATTTCTAGGTGGAAGGTTGTTCAACAGTGCCTTTGTGGATTTTTTGTGTCTGACAAAAGAATCCCTAAGCATATTAATATAAAGAAGTATTGTCACTGTTATGCATAGGGCCCTAGAATTAGCATACAGAGGGAAGATTTGTTTAATCCTATGAAGTTGTGTTGACTAATAGAGGCAGACTGTAGGTTGGAAAGGACAACCAAATTTTCCTCAAGGTTGATTGGACAGTGTGTTTCTTAGTACAGTGATGATTAGTCAATCGAAGAATTGTGTGATGGACTTTGTGCAAGGCGGGAAGCATTGCATGACACATTGTTGGATGCAATAAAGGAAGACATCAAGTGCAGGATCATGAAAGAAGGAATCATGATCTATTAGGAGGTGTATTTGGAGCCCCTAGTTCAGGAGTTGTAGATGAAAAAACTCAGTGATAAGAGGTTTTCTTGAGGAAGCTACACTAGATCTCCACATAATAATAGGTAGTTAATGTAAGGGAAGTATGAGTACTTTCAACACAATTTGGGGCTTGTTGATGCACTCTCCCTATTTGAGAGTGAATGAGGTTGGGCATTGGTTCTTCTTATGTCAGGTACTGTGATGGATTAGGATTAAAATCCTATGTCAAGTAAATGGACATGGACAAGGAAAATTGTGGATTAAATAACCATCTTGGATAGAAATTCTTGAGTCATGTACTGTGACAGATTAGGATTGATATCCTAATTCAAGTACATGGACTTGGATAAAGAATGGCTTTTTGGATAGAAATTTTCTTGAGGGAAAAGGTCTGGTGGAGAACAAACTCTTGGTATCCTATGTGGAGTATAAGCCTCAGAGAGGAAATGGGGTGTCCTATGGAATGCTTCACAAGATTGTGTTATGATCTTTTGGAGAGATAGAGTGTACATGTCAAGGCCTTGGTAATGTGACAATATTGGTTATGATGATATTATCATCATTGATTTATATCAATCTGGATCCCTTCTTAAATGAATATTTAACCTTGATATAGACATGTTGAGTCATTATGAATAACTCCCTAGTTAAGAGGCATTGTTAGAATAGTCACTAGGTGTGGTCTTAATAACTATCTTTGTACTTGTATCAAAAGATAAATAATAAAATGAAATTTATATGATTATTATTTCTTTATTCAAGCATGTTCTTCATGCTTCTAGGTTTTTTTGAGTCAAATAATTAAGTCAAATTCCATTTCGTCTCTTTATAAGAAAAGGAAAATAATTTTTTTTTAAGTCAAAAAAATTCAAATTTATCTCCATAATACCAAGTCGGCCCTCTAGATGGTCATGTTGGCCTGCTCAACATATGTGACCTTTCACAGTGAAGAACAACTATAAATTGGGTTGAATCCTCCACCAAATGTTAATTTTCCTTAGGGATATAGTTTTCCTTACTTTTATAATTGAATTTACTAGCCTTTCATCATTTATATATTGCATTCACCCCATAACAACTTGACATCAATATAAATTATATAGAAATAACAACATCGTCAACACTGCAGTAGGTTTGGTCTTAATAACTATCTTTGTACTCGTATCAAAAGAAAAATAATAAAATGAAATTTATATGATTATTATTTCTTCATTCAAGCATGTTCTTCATGCTTCTATGTTTTTTTGAGTCAAAGAATTAATTCAAATTCCATTTTGTCTCTTTATAAGAAAAGGAAAATATTTTTTTTTAAAGTCAAAAAGATCCAAATTTACCTCCATAATACCGAGTTGGCCCTCTAGATGGTCATGTTGGCCTACTCAACATATGTGACCTTTCACAGTGATGAACAACTATAAATTGGGGTGAATCCTCCACCAAATGTTAATTTTCCTTAGGGATATATTGTTCTTTACTTTTATAATTGAATTTACTAGCCTTTCATCAATTATATATTGCATTCACCCCATAAAAACTTAGCATATATAGAAATTATATAGAAATAACAACATCGTCAAAAATGCAGTAGAATAATAAAAGGAATAGTGGAAGAAAAGAATGCACACAAAGAGACACCGAAATTTGGTCAGGGAATAGGAAAAAACCCCATAAGGGGTAAAAATCACAATAAATTCTTCTTCTTCTATTATATTTCATCAATTTTTCAACTGAGATACAAGTACATTCATATATATATGCATCAACAATGAGGGTATTGATTTCTGGTCAAAATTAGGGTTACATATGACAAGGGTTCTGCTTAAGAGGAAGCCTAATCTAAATTCCAATACCAATATTTTTTTCCTTACCACTATTGTATTGTGATTCCATATCAATATGCTAATACAATTATAGTTAATTGAGATGAAAATGATGATATTTATAGTTCTGCAACATATATGATATCATACAGCTCTGCAACATATATAAATATGATCCTATACAACTCTCAGTCACAATATACAAGGGACCTGTAGAGTCTTAGAAAAGAGAGAGAGATTTGGGTCATTACAGTCATGTCAAGAGTGAAAAGATATGTCAAATGTGTGTGTGTGTGTGTGTGTGTGTGTGTGTGTGTGTGGAACGATAATGATTCCATACAAGGTATCGATGTCATATCTGGAGCATGTAACATATCGCAGAGGAATATATATTGAATTGATGCTAGACATAAATATGACAATGTCAATGCATAGAATTGTACATAATTATTTCATATATAACGGTGTATAGATGCCAAAAATATCACTCAGAACCAAAACATATAAATTGTGTTGACTCCATACCCATCGCAAAGGAGCATAGCCTATAAACAGTGGGTTGAATTCATAAAGGTCTCAATGGATCAATACATTGCACATAGCTGACAGATCATAGAGCTGAGATCAATCATGGAAGAGAATACATAGTATTGAACTCATACATAGTAGAGGATACATATACCGCAGAGATGTAACACTGAGAATTCCAACTTACGATCATAGGGATGCCAATATGAAATAGGTAGAACTGAGACCATCAAGACTATATGAAATATTGAAATGCCAATCAATATCGTAATACCAATATGGTGCCAGGACTGTTATGTGATGTTATGTTTAGACTGTCATATGATGCCAAGACAGAGTATTACTAAGAGAAATAGCCTATTCTAAGTGAGAGTGAACAAACCAATTCTCAACGAAACATCAAAAAATTATGTGCCACGTGTTAGAGTCATTTTATCAGTGATCAAAAATAGCTCTTTTGAGAGATTTTCATCAGGTCATTAGTAAAAAAAAAATATTTTTCAGTTAGTTTTCAGCAATAGTTTTTGTCACTAAAGAAGTACTATCTTAGTATGTTTCTCCTTCACATCATTTCAACACCATTTAGAGTTTCAAATTCAGGTTTTTCATCTCATATAGGTCAAATCTAGGATCAAAATTTCCCATGGAAAAATCTTCAGATTTTCATTAAAAAATAAGGCAATGAATCCTCCATTTCATTCAAAAAAATATGATGAAGGAGCAAGCATGTTTATGCAGTCCAAATAAAAACCATATTTGTTGTTTCATATAGCTCAAGTCTCAAAAATATCATCTCTATCTCACTATTTAATTTAAAATAAAAAGAGTCATCTTGACTGTCAGAGCTTCAAAGGAAATCAATTTGCCTTCTCAGCTCATTTGAAAGAGGAATATGCTAGTGTCATAGTGTAAAAAGGGGTGAGTAAATTTCATTTCCACATTTACCCTTTTCATGCATATGAAAATAATTCATTCATTTCATTTACCCTCCATACCCCTACCCCTTCATTAATCCAAGTCACATCACACTTAATATCCTCCTACCCCACCATTCATTAATCGTCATTGAACATTAACTATCGTTCACCTCACCGCACATCTACCGCACCACGATCAGTTCTGATGGCCCATATACGACTTTGCCCCCCCCCCCCCCCATCATGTGAAACTTAACGTTGCGGGTAGTGGGGTTTCGAAATGGGTGGTTTCATAACCCGACCCCACAGCTACGTGGAAACCCCGCATTATTTTTCACCCCCATGCCCCCCCCCCCCCATAAAACTACTTACCGCCAATGGACCCCTCTGAAATTCCACTTATCTTCCAGATGAAACCACCTACTCTACCCGCCATTCGTGTTATGCCAACATGGATGGTGCCACTGTCCAATCAAATCAACTCCCACACTCGTATAATTGTTAGTGAATTAAATTCAAATGTTAACCATTAAGCTAACATACCTGTGCCTCTTTCAACGGAAATTAAACCCAATTTTTTATAAATTCATCCTAAAAACCTATTTAAACCTTCGTTTTTCTTTCCACGCTGCTCTGTACAGGATAATTACAAATTCAAAAGAGATTTTTGGAACTCCAGAATAGCAATTTGACCACTGTCTAAAGCATCCTTTGCATCTTTCGATATTTATTTCAATTTGCAGAACCTTATCTCAGTCTCAGCCTCCATTTCTCCATCATAAATTCTTGCTTCTGCCATTCAAATAAACCCACTCATGCCTCCAAAGAATAAAGGACCAGAAGAACCCGTAAGTCTGCTACTTCACCCTCAAATTGACTTCCATCATATACCATTAGCAGAAAGAGACCATAAAATTCATGAAACCCTATGTGAGCTTGAATTATTTGAAATGTGTTGTTGGTTAGAGGATAACGTTTTTGATAAATATGATGATATATCGTTGTGGGATTCTGACTTGCCTCATTTCATCTTTCCTCACACCCACAGTGCACCGAAATTTTTTAGAAAATTCCAAGCCTGCTATGTGCCCAAACAAAGAGCTATTATCTCTCCAACAAGAGAGATTTTAGTAACCATAATTGCCCAAACCATAGAAAAAATTATGCAAGCCCCCATCACAGAGAATGGCACTCCCTTTCTCAAGAAGAACTTATTAAAATATATTAGAAAATAGATTTTGCAAAAAGGGATTAAACTCTTAAGATTTTTATGACTGAAAATGCTCCATTACCCAAGAAGAATCCTCCATTTCCATCATCCATTTTCCCTGAAAGAGCCAAAAAAATCATCATAGTTATTTCTTACCTTCTTGGTTATTATTCAGACTAATGGGTAGATGAATCCATCATAGGATTCATGTCCATTTTATCCACAGATTCAAAACCCTCTGTCATATTCAATTTTATTCAATTCATTGCAGATTCCATTCATGAGTAGTTTGTTAAATTCCCAATTGGAGAGGTTTTCAAATATGCCTCTGTGTTAGTTTATTTGTTTTTACATTCTCAGGGAGAAAAATTCAAGTTTTCATTACAAAAATTGGATGACGAAGGAAACCAACAATCATTTATTTTCTGGATTTCATTAATGATGAAGGTGTTAGCCATTATTAAATTTTTTCACAGCAAATGATGGCTAAAACAGGTCTTGAGCCTTCAAGAGATTATTTTCAAAGAAAATCATTCATTCTTGAAGTCTGTTGTTCCTTAAGATTTTTTTCCATAGCAGTGTTGTTCCTTAATGTTGTTCCCTAGCCGTGTTGTTCCTTAGTGTTGTTCCCTTCAAAATCCTGTTGTTCCCTTCAAAAATCCACCAAGAAATCTTGTTGTTCCCTATCTGTTGTTCCGTAACTATTGTTCCTTAGCAATGTTGTTCCCTAATTTTGTTCCCTAGCAGTGTTGTTCCCTAATGTTGTTCCCTTCAAAATCAGTGTTGTTCCTTTCTAAGAATCCACCAAGAAATCTTCTTGATTCAAAAAGAAAGGTTTACAAAGGCTAAAATCCCCTTTTTCCCCTTTTAATTACCCTTCATTTCATCAAAAATCCATTTAGACCGAGAAAACCCCTTTTTATGGTTTTAAATTACCCTATTTTGCTTATCGGAACCTCAAAACACTCAAAAAACCCCTAAAAAACCTGCTTCTGGCCTAAAAAGCGCCCTTTTCATACACAGGCTCTTAGGCCCCTTTTTGGATTGGCCCCCAGCACCTTCTCTGTCATGAAACCTAACCTGCACGACCTATCACTAAAAACCTTACCACTCTATCCCTTTTTCTTTTCCACCCGATCCTCTACCCCTCCACAGGACCGTGCTTTGTCCTTACCCCAAGCCCCCTTCGCATTGGCTTTTTCATTGAGAACCCACATTTTCTTTGTAAAATTATCACCCCAATAGCAAAGCTCTGACGAGATCTACACCATAGATCTTGTAGGATCTGACGACCCTTATTTAACCCATTGATCCCACCATCCCCTCTTCCCTCTAGCTCTTTTTTCCTCTGCCCCTAGTCCCCTATTCCTCCACGAGACCACATCTTCCTCCCTCCTCCTTGGCCCCTTTTCTTTTCATCCCACCGGGGCCTACCACCCACTATTTAACCTCCTTCCCAATCCCCTCTCGACACCTACCACCCACTATTATTCTCCGCCCGTGCACCTTTCCATTATCATGCTCTCCCGTAGTCATTGGATCCTCCCCCCGAGATCCAACACCCTATGATCATTTTCACGTAGATTTTATCATAGGGTTTTAAACATCAAAAGTCATGTGAGACCACTGGTTTTGCAGAAGCTACGCGGCACATTTTAACTGGATCGCGTTCGTTTACTTAAAAAACCATTTACCGCTCGAATCAAACGCGAAAACCATTTGCGGCTTTCGTAAAACCACTTTGCCAATTTTTGCGCCAATGTCAGTTTTATAAACCAGTTTTCACGGGTTTCCTCCATTTAACACCTTCCCACATTCATTTCCTCTGTATATTGCCCCTCTCGCCCCCCGCCAACCTCTGTAAGCATATTTTCCCAACCCCCCAGGGTTTCATAATGTTTTGTTTGTTTTTTGCAGGGTTCGAGGACAATTTTAAAGGCCAAGAGCCTTCTTATGGTTCAATAAGGAACGTGGCCGAAGATTGTCACCTTTGAAGCCTAACCACTATAGATTAAAGGTTTCTAGGCAAAGGGAAAGATAGTGAAAGTTGAAGATCAAAGGTTAAAGTCAGAAACCGAAGAATTTGAAGACTTAACCAATAAAGAAAGAGGGTTAATGCATGAATTTTAAGGTTAAAGGTTTAACCCGACATTTTGAGGGTTAATACACATGTTTTAAGGTTAAATACCATGAATGAAAGACAGAAAGGCTAAGAACCAAAGATAAAGGGATTAAAGCACAAAGTTGAATATCAAAGGACTTAACCTCACGGTTTAAAGGGATAAAGCATTTTTTGAAGGAAAAATATAGTTAAATGTGAATACAGTCAGCAGGATAAAGTTCAAGGCTCTGCAGATAATTACAAAGGCCTTAAAGCAAGAATCAGGGCCTAATCAATGTTTAAAACCATTAAGACAGAAAAATCAGCAAAGGAAGCCTCCAAAAGCCACATCAGTAAGGCAATTACTACTCAAAATGCCACCTCCCAGCTAATTTTCCTCAAAAGAATACACAGTTAATGTACAGTCAGAGATATTTTCCAAAAGACAACCCATAATTAATTACCAGCCTACCAAAAGCCTCCAAAGTCAACAAAAGTGACTACAGTTAATAAAGTTAATGTAAAATTAATTAAAACAGAGTTAAAACATCTAATATCCTCTCCCTTTGGCCTCCCAAAGGCCGAGAAACATTTACTCTGTGTTAATTAAACAAAAAGACCTCCTGTCACTCCACCTTCTCAATTTCACCTATAAATATCATATGAGGAGTTCAATGTTAGGTGTGGGGTTTTGAATACTTACTCGATGTAAATAGTTATTGAGGCTGCTGAAGCTCTGTTAGTAATTGAAGAAAGATAGGCTGAGAAGAGAAGTTTGCAGCTGTAAAGACCCACCGGACTTGAAGATTGTAACTAATTTGAACATCAAATATACAAGTTGATTTATGGGATCCTGGTCTATGTCAATGGTGATGTGTTTCTTACTGTAATTGTCATTTTACTTTTGTTTTCATACTGTCCACTATTCTCTGATAAAGAACAACAAATATAGATTAGGATTGAGGATAATTCAATAGAATATAACTAGTGAAGTGTTGGTGAGCCCATGCTTCCTGAGTATAATTTGAGATATTGTCTTTGAAATTTTCCCTAAGAGTGTGCCAAAAGCAAGCTAGATTAAAATTTCTTTCCTGATCTTAGGCTACTTTTTATGTTCATCTTGAATGTTTTCCTTAAATAATATGTTGAAAGTAGACTAGGTTAAAAGTCCTTATTTGATCTTAAGCTATTCTGTGTTTTATGTTAAATGTTTCCCTTGAGAATATGATAAAAGTAGGTTAAGTTAAAAGTCTTCACTTGATCTTAGGCTATTCTTTGTTTTCTTTTGAAAGTATGTTGCAAGCAGACTAAATTCAAAGTTCTCACCTAATCTTAAGTTGCTCTTTGTTCTTTATTATATGTTTGCTTCTTTCATTACACTCCTTGATGTCTCATACCATAATTCAATGTAAGAAGATCCTTTGATATAGATGACTTTCCTCATAGACCATTCTTGGAACTTGTTGTCCAATTAAATCCTTTATGACTCCATAGCACAATGGATTGATGTTGTTTCATACCTATCCTATCAGCTAAACCATTCTCTCAATCTGCTCACATCCTCACCCTTCAATGACTTCCTTCATTTTTGATGATATTCTACCCTGCCAAAACAAACAAAACCTGTGTACTTCATAGCTAGCCAAATATCTTACATAAAGCTTAAAGATATACCTTTTGAAAGCACTTATATAGAGAGACCCCTCTCTGAATATAGGATGGCTAGATCCTTAGATTCCAAAGTGGTTCTGATGTAGGCTCTGTAGCGTTTGTTCTTGCCAATCTTACAAACTACAGAGACACTAACATAGTGGCGACCATACTGGGAGATTTATTGAGTAATAGATAACTTCACAACTCAACGAACCCCTATTTTTCAATGAATCAAGTGTCACTAAGACTGGTTATTATTGATTGTTGATCGTGAACAACAACCAAACCTTGAAAACAAGTAAAAACCCCTCACCTGGCAACTCCATTGGTATTTAGTAGGCCTATTAACCCCACTGGTTTTCCCGAAGACTCCACTGGGAATTTTCATTATCCTTCAAATATCATTCAGACCCAGTCAAGAAGACTATGAGGATTGAGTTTTCTTTGAAAAAGGCTAGTTAGCCTCTGAAAGACTATTATACTTGACTGGAATTTTTCATCATTAGGTCTCAAAACACCTCATAGTGGCTCCAAGAAAAATCCATACTAGAGCCTATCCTGACCCAAATCCTCTTGAGATAGTTGATAACCCAGAAAGCATCCCTAGGAAATCTCCTAAAGCCAAGACTTAAACTATTGTTAGACCAATTCATAAAGTTGATTATGTCCCTGATAATCTCTCAGCTCTGCAGGATACACAAGTTGACTTACCTTTCATAAGGAACCCATCCAGAACTAATTCACTTAGTGATATAGATCAGATAGACTTTGAGCCTTCACACTCACCCCATCATAGTGGTGAACATACTGATAGTAGAGAAACTACCCCACCTGAGCTTCATTTCATTCACAACTTTGGTTTCTCTCATCCCATATCTGCTCAACAGTCTCTTGTTGGTCCTGTTATCTATACACCCACTATTCAAGCTACTCCATTCCATACTCCCCCTCCAATCCTACATCCCCCACCTGTAAACCCCCCACTTTTCCCACCACCTCCTATCATGGAAGCATGGTATGCTCCCCTAGTCCTTCCTTTGCCTTTAGTAAATCTGCCACTGGACTACCAGTCCAAAATTCCCCATTTCACTGGAAGTGAACCCATTACTACTCAACAGCACGTAGACAAGTTTAATGATGCTTTTGATTACATGGAGATAGAAGAGAAGATAATTAAGATAAGAATCTTTGCCCAAAGTTTAGGATGAGAAGCCAAGAAATGGTTTAAGGTTTTAACTCCTAATAGCATCAATGATCTCCCTTCTTTACATCAAACATTCATAAACAAATCGGAAATTAGGAAGAACCCTCTCCAAATACTTTCTGATTACAACAACCTCAAAACAAATCTTGGGGAAAGTGTTCAAAATTATTGCACTAGATTCATTAGTGTTTATAATGCAGTAACCTAGATTTGAAACCTCCACAAGACTCAGCCTTGGTCAAATTCCCTGAAGGATTTGAACCAAAAATGGCCTATCAGCTAAGAGAAAGGGATCCCTTAGAAGACATGCAAAAGAGAGCCCTTAGTGTGGAAGCTAATCTGATTGAGAAAAGAGCAAGGATGAGGACTGAAAAGAAAGTATCATTTAGGGAGGAGGTTTCACCTTCCACCTATACTTGAAAGATGGATAGGATGTTGAAGGTTATGATGGAAAGGATGATCATATTGTAAAAAGCTCAATCTAGAGAAAACCAAGCAGCTCCTCAAAATAGGAATCAAAATCAGAACTTTAGGAGAAATCAACCTCAGAATAGACAAAGAGATATTGATCAAGAGATCAGACCTTATTTTCAAGAGAATTATGTCTATGAGGATGAAGAAACAAATGAACAAACAGAGGAAGATAACATAAACATGTTAGGAGTAACCAATGAGGATTCTGATTTCCCCCAGGAAAGTAAAAAAGGTCTATATACACCTTATGATGATAGAAGACTAGAAACTGAATACTATGAACAAGATTCTGAAAACTCCATCATAGGAGAGCCCAAACAATATGACCTAAAAAGTAAGAAGAACCCAGAAACCCCCAAAAAGAAACCCTCTGATAATTCTACGAAAAATAGCCCTGTAAACACTTCTAAAAAGACAACAGAAAAGCATAAGACAGCGGCTGAAAGTTGTGATCTTGTTAAGGGAAAAGGCACCCAAATCAATGAAAAACAGGGTAGTGACCTTAGCAGCACTAGCATTTCAGCTATTGCTCCTGAAAAAACCATTTTGACTGTTGTAAAAAGTAGAAATCAACAAGTTGATTTTGCTGATGAAGGTGTGACTAACAAGGCTGAATCAAACATTTTAAAAACTCAAATTCCCTTTAGCATAGAGAATGAAATTGTCAAAATCAAAATCTATACCCCACTTACTAAGTTAGTCACTCAAAATGTATATAGAGGTCGAGTTTTGAAAGCTTTGAACATAGAAGATGTTCATGATACTGTTAATTTAAATGATGATACTCCAGAACTTCTGTTCGGTCCCAAAATTGAAGGGAAATTTCAAGAAGGAACTACCCCTCCATTCTATGTCAGTTTGAATATCCATGATAAGATTTTACACAATGCTATGCATGATCCAGGGGCTTCTCATAACCCCATGCCCAAAGTAATCATGGAGAGATTAGGCCTTGAGGTAACCAAACCATATAAAGATTTGTATTCCTTTGACTCCAGTAAAGTAAATTGCTTAGGCCTGATCAAAGATCTTTGTGTAAACTTGACCTAAATCCCAGCCAAATGCATAGTGATGGATGTGGTAGTGGCTAATGTTCCCCCCAAATATGGCATGCTTCTTTCAAGATCGTGGGGTGCTAAGTTACAAGGTACTATGCAGATGAATATGACTTATGCCACCATCCCTATCTTCAATCAACCTAGAAGACTTTATAGGGAAACACACATGAAATACATGGTGAGTAGTCAAGAAAGACCAGAAAAATCCCCTCTCTATTCTATACATACTGACCTTGACTCATTCATTCTTTATAATGATGATATTTCTAATGAGCAAGAGTTAATCAGTGAAACATCTACCAAGATAGTGGAATCATAGATGAAGAGGAAAACAAGGGGAAAACTAAAAAATAGTTTGCTAATTCAGAGGGTCAGAGCAAACAAGTTACAGGTCTTGAATATCAAAACCATCCTGAAGATGGTACCAACCCTGAGAATCAAAGAATAAGCCCTCAAAACGAGGAACAAAACCAGGATAAAAATTGTGCAGACCTTCAGGAACAAAATAGAGAGGACAACAATGAAATTAATGACAAATATGAAAACAGTCCTCTTTGGAGTATGAGCTTTGATGGGTCTTGCTCTAAAAACGGTGCAGGAGTAGGCATATGGGTACATAACACTGAAAATGATCATGCTGAGAGTCATTCCTAGAGATTGAATTTCAAATGTAAAAATAACATAGCAGAGTATGAAGCTCTCCACTTAGGCCTGCGTTTGCTGAAAAAATTAGGGGCCCAAAGAATAACATTTCATGGAGATTCAAAATTGATAATTAGGCAAGTAAATGGGAAATACACTGATAAACATCCCAGACTTAGAGCCTATAGAGATAATGTCATGGACTTGTTAAAAACATTTGCCGAATTCCAACTTACCTTTGTCCCAAGGAACCAAAACATTCAGGCCAATGGATTAGCTTTTGATGCTCGTACTTGTCTAACACCTTATGACAGAAAGCAATGCACCACACAATTCAAATATAGACCAGCTGTCCCAGATAATGAAAAACACTGGCAATTTTTTGATGGAGATAAACAAATAGAAGAATTCCTGTTATCCAAAAATGAATTTGAACTACTAGACTCAGATTCAGAGTATGAACAAGACTGTTGTACTGAAGAAAACCCACTTGTTGAAGAAGAAAAGTCTCCTGAGATTGTTAAAATCAAACTGTTAACTGATAGTTCCAAAAACACAACAGAAAATTGTATAGAAGATTTAGTAGTGCTGCAATCTAAAAATAAAAACTTGGCAAAACGGCTGGTCCCATTAGAAGAATTGTTTGACTTCAATGATGTTGCCAAAAAGCCAAAACTGGAACCTATTGAGGCTAAAGTGGAAGAATGCAACATAGGCAGTGAAGAAGAGCCCAAAATGATCAAACTATCTAAAACACTGTCTGCTCATATTAAACTGAAATACATTGAGCTATTTAAAGAGTTTTCTAATGTTTTTTCATGGTGCTACAAAGATCTAAAATCATATGATACATAGATAATCCAGCATAAGATACCCCTCAAAGAGAACCAGAAGCCTTTTAAACAAAAACTGTGAAGAATTAACCCTGTTGAGTTGCCTCTGGTGGAGAAAGAAATTAAGAAAATGTATGATGCTGGAATAATAGTCCCAATGAGATATTCAGACTTGGTATCTAATCTTGTATCAACTAGGAAGAAAACAGGAGAAATAAGGCTTTGTATTGATTTCAGAAACTTAAACAAGGCCTCATTAAAGGACAATTATCCCTTACCCAAAATGGATCACATCCTACAAAGGGTAGTTGGTTCTAAAATAATTTATTTTCTAGATGGCTTCTCAGGCTACAATCAGGTATTGGTACATCTGGATGACCAACTTAAGACAACCTTTACTACTCCTTGGTGTACTTTCATGTACATGAAAATTCCCTTTGGTTTAATGAATGCTGGTGCCACATTTCAAAGAGCCATGGATATAGAATTCTCAGAAGAAATAGGTCACTTCATTGCGATTTACCTTGATGGTATCACTATTTATTCTAAAAAAGATGAAGAACACCTAATACACTTGAGAAAAGTGTTTGAGAAATGCAGGAAGTATGGGTTGTCCTTAAATCCAAAGAAAACATTTTTTGGTCTTTAAGAAGGCAAGCTTCTTGGACATATCATATCAGAAGAAGGAATAAGGATAGACCCAAAGAGGATCGATGGTATATTGCAAATCACCCATCCTAGAAACACCAAGGAACTTCAATATTTCATTGGGAAGATTAATTTCTTGAGAAGGTTCATACCCAATATAGCTGAACTCCTTAGAAACATAACAAATATGCTTAAGAAAGAAGAAGGAGTTAAATGGACCTTAGAAGCAAAGAAATAATTTAAACTGGTAAAACTAGCACTCACCAAAACACCAGTTCTCATCAGTCCTGATTTTTCAAAGGATTTATTCATTTTTTCATTTGCATCAAAACACACAGTAGTGGTTGTCCTATTACAGAAGAACTTGAATGGACAAGAGTAGCCCATTTCATTTTTCAGTAAGGCATTAAGAGATGCACCCCTGAAGTACAAAATAATGGAAAAACAAGCCTTTTCCCTGGTCAAAGCCTTAAAAGACTTTAGATTTTACCTTCTACATTCTCACATTATAGCATTTGTGCCTCATTTAGTTGTAAAAGACATATTGACCCAAGACCCAGATGAGAAAAGGGGAAAGTGGATTGTTGTAATTCTGGAGTACGACGTAGAAATCAAGCCCACTAAGCTCATAAAAGGTCAAGGACTAGCAAAACTTATGGCTGAATCCAACTTCCAAGCTCTTGATATAAATATGTTGAATGCATTAGATGAACAGGAAGAGTTGTCAACTCCAATTATTGAAGAGCATTTTTTGAATTCATCATGGTATGCTGATATTTTGTATGTATTTCTCAACTTAAATGCCCCTCCTGGTTTATCTAAAACAAAGGCAAGATTTTTAAAATTGAAAGTTGTAAATTACTGCATTTTGATAGATGTTTATGTTGGAAAAATGCTAGTGGATTATTGCTTAAATGTTTGCCTGAGAATGATGCAGATAAGATCAAGCACGAATTTCACGAAGGAGAATGTGGAGGCCACCTCTACTGGAAAGCAGTTCTACTAAAAAAATCCTTAGAGTTGGTTACAACTGGTCGACCCTCTTTCAAGATGTCCACAAAATGATTATTGCATGTCATAAATGCCAAATATTTGAAGGCAAAAGAAACTTGCTTCCCTTACCTCTGCAACCAATCACTGTTGAATCTCCTTTTCAGCAATGGGTTCTAGACTTCATTGGGGAAATCCATCCTGCCTCCTCTTCCCAACATAAATGGATCCTCACAGCCACATACTATTTCACCAAATGGATAGAGGCCATCCCTTTTAGGAATGCCATAGACTAAGTTATCATTTCATTCATTGAAAACCATATACTGTCTAGATTTGGTTGTCCCAGGAAGATCATTACTGATAACGCTGCTACATTTGGATCCAAAAATATGGTGGACTTCTATCATAAATATCAGATTATATTGGGTCATTCTACAGCTTATTACCCTCAAGGTAATGGGTTGGTATAATCCTTAAATAAAATTTTGGTTAATATAATTAAGAAGTTGCTGGAAGATAATAAGAAGACATGGCACAACAAACTAGTACATGCACTATGGGCAGACAGACTAACAATTAAAAAATCAATTGGAATGTCTCCTTACCAACTAGTTTATGGGACGAATGCAATATTTCCAATGTTGTGTAACCAGCTCCAAAAAGAGAAGAAAAGAGATATCAATGCCTTAGAAATAAGCCACTTCAAGGGGGCAACCTCCAATACATTACATAAATGAACAATTCTTGGATGATACAAATGACAAAACCTCCTTTCTATATATAGGAGTCCATGAGACCTGATATGTAATCCTAGTGGGCCACAATGTAATCCCTAGCCGACCTAACAATAATAATGTAAGGGAACAATAATAACAATATGTGAGTTGCTTCTACGGGGTACAATGATAACAATAAGGGGGCTACACTAACATAATAAGGGGCTACACTATTAATATAGGGGCTTAACATGCCCCTCTCCTTCAAACAAGTGTTGTCCTCAACGCTTGATTATTTCTTGATGCTTCTGTATAAAATTCTCATCGTACCATGTGGAATCTTCTACAGGAAAGTTCTTCCACTTGCTGAGATAATTTGAAATTGATTGTACTTGTGGAGTTCTTGTTTCTGTGACTGCTTCAGAACTTCTTTCAATGTGATATTGATCTTCTGGTTGTTTCATTTTATTTTGCACCAAATTTAGGTTATCCTTTGAGAGTTGGAGAACTTGTTGTTGATTCTCATTGTGATATTCCACTACTTTATCATCCATAATAGATTTTATTTTATCCTTCAAACCATCCAAATTAGCCTCCATTTTTGCTTTTAAACCATCTATGACATCTTCGGCTGCTCTTCGTAAGATCGAAATTTGTTGCACTTGGTACCGTAATTTTGATATCTCATATCGCAATTCTTCCTCCTCATGCGTCATAGTATAGCTTTCTAAGGGCTTAATGGGTATGGAATTATTTTTTGGAGGCATAATATAACCCATTACTGACAAAAATTCTTCAATATGCCCTTGGAATCAATTCAACTTGATTCTTCAAACGAGACTTATGCAATTCGGAAAAAACAATACACACCTTTTTCTTGCTTTTGAGGAGCTCGATATTGAAATTGAATTATATTTGTAATTGAAAATCTTCAATATCTGAAATTCAGCCCTATAGTAGCCATCTAAAGCTTCTTTCAAATGCCATAGGTCTGATCTAATTTGGATTCTCCAAGACAAAGTTGTGTCTAATCTCCCACAATGACCTAATTCTGGACTGGTTCAGTAGAGCGAACTTGTAGGACTTTCCACGTGTCACTGTTTCATCCTTTGTCTCTGAAATTGATATCCAAGAAACTACAGTCCGTGTACTTGCAACCAATTTTTACAGCACTCCAATCCAATGACCAGAGAGAGAGTTATTGAACTTTTCCCACGATAACCTGTTTGAGATGAAATTCAGGAGCCTGAAAAAGCACTACCTTCCACAGATCATATCTCCAAAAATATTGCGAACCAAGTTCTGAAATTTTTTGAAGACTTTCCTCAGGATTTCATCTTCGCACCATATGAATTGCAGATTCTGAACCTTTGTAGAAACAAATTTAGAGCGAAAATTCCATGATGACCTGTTTAGGAGCTTGAAACAATACCTAACTTCCACAGATGATATCTCCGAAAATGTTGCGAACCAAGCTCTGAAATTTTTATATAATCTGCCTCAGAATTTCGGCTTCATACCCTAAAAATTTCAGCTTCTAAAACTTTGTAGAAAAAAAGTTATAGAGAAAATTCCACGATGACCTGTTTGGAGCAGCGAAACCCTAGAATCCAAAGCTCTGATACCAAATGTTGTGTAACCAGCTCCAAAAAGAGAAGAAAAGAGATATCAACGCCTTGGCTCATCCCTTCGAGGAAAACCTCCAATACATTACATAAATGAACAATTCTTGGATGATACAAATGACAAAACCTCCTTTCTATATATAGGAGTCCATGGGGCCACAATGTAATCCTAGTGGGCCACAATGTAATCCTAGCCGACCTAACAATAATAATGTAAGGGCACAATAACAACAATATGGGGGTTATAGGGGTACAATGATAACAATAAGGGGGGCTACACTAACATAATAAGGGGCTACACTATTAATATAGGGGCTTAACATCCAACCAGTAAGGAGTACCAGTTATGAAGCTAATCCAAGAAATACAGTCGGAAGATGATGATATAACAAGAAGAATAAACCAGACTATACATCTACAAAAAATCAGAGAGGAAGTATACCTTAGAGCACAGCAACAACAAGAAAATGTCAAGAAGTTTTTTGACAAAAGAACCAAGGCAAGTGACTTCACAATTGGTGACAAAGTATTAAAATGGGATTCAAGGAGAGAAGATAAGGGCAAACATGGAAAATTCGATAATTTATGGCTAGGTCCTTATCTCATTCACTCAACTATTGGAAACAATGCATTTTTTCTGCAAGAGTTGGATGGATTTGAATATTTCGGAGGTCTTGTCAATGGCAGGATGCTCAAACATTATTTCTACTAGATGATATGTTAGTTTCCAGGCTTTTTGGTTCATCATATATAACACTACTTTTTAATTTAAAAAAAGAAAAATACCAAAAACAATAGAAAATAGAAAAAGAGGGAAAATTGAAAGAAGATAGGCATAGCCCCATACCCAAAAAAGAGTAATTCTGAAATTTTTCAAGCCTAAATGCCAGTACCAAAAAGAACACTGCTATTTAGTCATACAACCTAATCATGACTAGATAGATTTCAATTTACTACTGATATGTTAGTGAAGAAGATTTGTCAAACTGTTTAATCTTGGCTTATCAGTAGATTAGATTAGGATAGAAAGAGTGGCTCTAATTAGATCAAAATCTGAGCCAAAAGGAAGAAAAAAATTGGTTCAAACATGCTTAAAATCTGAACCAGGAAAGGAAGAAAAGAACAACTCAAAAATATCAAAACCAGAGCTGAAAGAAAGAATGAAGGATGTTTTTATTTTTCAGATCTTAAGCCTTCACAGTTTTGTTTTAAATTTGTTCAAATAAATTCTATGTGCATCTTGTACATACAACCATAGACACCATAGCAAATCAAACAGTCTAATCCTGATTTGACTATGATTTAAATTTATATTTTAGAAGATAGAGAATAAAATCTGCTAGACAGTTTAATCCTGGCAGATAGTAGCTTAGGTAGAGAATTAATGAGTTCAACTGTTTAATATAAACTCATGGAAGAAATAAGGGTAGATTTAGATTAGTTTCCTACTTTCAATAAAAGAATAAAATGTTGATGTTAAAGGTTTGCAAGTCCAAGTGCACCTTATAAAGAAACAATGTTAGGAAAAGTAGGTTGTGTAGGTAGAATTTTTGGGAGAAATTTGTTTGCTAAATATAAAGTACTAATCATCTTTTAAAGTAGCATGATCAAGGAAGAAAAGGTTTTCAATGGATAAAGGCATAGGTTTGCATCCCAGAGATAAAAATTCTGAAGATCTTGACACCTCCAAGGAGCTGCCATCCGCAAGTGGAGCCACTGTTAGCCATCAGTAAATTTTGTCACTGCAAATGATGGCTAAAACAGGTCTTAAGCCTTTAAGAGATTATTTTCATAGAAAATCATTCATTCTTGAAGTCAGATGTTCCTTAAGTTTTCGTTCCTTAGTAGTGTTGTTCCTTAATGTTGTTCCCTAACAGTGTTGTTCCCTTCAAAAGCCTAATGTTCCCTTCAAAAATCCACCAAGAAATCTTGTTGTTCCCTAGCTGCTATTCCCTAACTGTTGTTCCTTAGCAGTGTTGTTCCCTAATTTTGTTCCCTAGCATTGTTGTTCCCTAATGTTGTTCCCTTCAAAAGCAGTGTTGTTCCTTTCTAAGAATCAACCAAGAAATCTTGTTGATTCAAAAAGAAAGGTTTACAAAGGCTAAAATCCCCTTTTCCCCCTTTGAATTACCCTTCATTTCATCAAAAATCACTTTAGATCAAGAAAACCCCTTTTCCTGGTTTGAAATTACCCTATTTTGCTTATCGGAACCTCAAAACACTCAAACAACCCCTAAAAAACCTACTTCTAGCCTAAAAAGTGCCTTTTTCATACATAGGATCTTAAGCCCCTTTTTGGCTTGGCCCGCAGCACCTTATCTGTCATGAAAGCTAACTCCTGCAACCTAGCGCTAAAAACCTTATCCCTCTAGCCCTTTTTCTTTTCCGCCCTGGTCCTCTACCCCTCCATGAGACCATGCTTTGTCCATACCCCAAGCCCCCGTCGCATCAGCTTTTTCATTGAGAACATGCATTTTCTTTGTAAACTTATCACCCCGATATCAAAGCTCCGACGAGATCTACACCATAGGTCTCGTAGGATCCGACGGGCCTTTTTTAACCCGTCGATCCCACCATCCCCTCTTCCCTCTAGCTCTTTTTTCCTCCGCCCCCGGTCCCCTGTTCCTCCATGAGACCACATCTTCCTCCCTCCTCCTTGGCTCCTTTTCTCTTCATCCAGCTAGGGCCTACCACCCACTACTTAACATCCTACCCAATCCCCTCTCGACACCTACCACCCACTATTATTCTCCGCCCGTGCACCTTTCCATTATCGTGCTCTCCCATAGTCGTTAGATCCTCCCCCCGAGATCCAATGACCTGCGATCATTTTCGCGTAGATTTTATCGTTGGGGTTTAAACACCAAAAGTCACATGAGACCACTAGTTTTGCAGAATCCACGTGGCACATTTTAACTAGATCACGTTCATTTCATAAAAAACCATTTACCGCCCGAATCGAACGTGAAAACAATTCGCAGTTTTTGTAAAACCACTTTGCCCATTTTCGGGCCAATGTCAGTTTTATAAACCAGTTTTCATAGGTTTCCTCCATTTAACCCCTTCCCACATGCATTTCCACTGTATATTTCCCCTCTTTCCCCCCGCCAACCTCTGTAAGCAGTTTTTTCCCAACCCCGCAAGGTTTCATAACATTTTGTTGGTTTTTTGCAGGGTTCGAGGATAGTTTTGAAGGCCAAGAGCCTTCTCATGGTTCAATAAGGAACCCGACCGAAGATTGCCACCTCTGAAGCCTAAACACTGCAAATTAAAGGTTTCCAGGCAAAGGGAAAGACAGTGAAACTTTAAGATCAAAGGTTAAAGTCAGAAACCAAAGAATTTGAAGACTTAACCAATAAAATAAGAGGGTTAATGCATGATTTTGAAGATTAAAGGTTTAACCCGACAGTTTGAGGGTTAATACACATGTTTGAAGGTTAAATATCGTGAATTAAAGACAGAAAGGCCGAGAACCAAAGATAAAGGGATTAAAGGGAAAAGTTGAAGATCAAAGGACTTAACCTCACGGTTGAAAGGGATAAAGCACAATTTGAAGGAAAAAGATAGTTAAAGGTGAATACAGTTAGCAGGATAAAGTTCAAGGCTTCGAAGATAATTACAAAGGCCTTAAAGCGAGAATCAAGGCCTAATCAGTGTTTAAAACCATTAAGACAGACAAATCAGCAAAGGAAGCCTCCAAAAGCCACATCAGTAAGGAAATTACTACTCAAAATGGCACCTGCCAGCTAATTTTCCTCAAAAGAATACATAGTTAATGTACAGACAGAGATATTTTCCAAAAGACAACCCAAAATTAATTAACAGCCTACCAAAAGCCTCCAAAGTCAACAAAAGTGACTACAGTTGATAAATTCAATGTAAAATTAATTAAAATAGAGTTAAAACATCTGATATCCTCTCCCTTTGGCCTCCCAAAGGCCGAGAAGAATTTACTCTGTGTTAATTAAACAAAAAGACCTCCTGTCACTCCACCTCAATTTCACCTATAAATATCAAATGAGGAGTTCAGTGTTAGGTGTGGGGTTTTGAATACTTACTCAATGTAAATAGTTTTTGAGGCTGCTGAAGCTCTGTTAGTAATTGAAGAAAGATAGGCTGAGAAGAGAAGTTTGCAGCTATAAAGGCCCACCAAACTTGAAGATTGTAACTAGTTTTAACATCAAATATACAAGCTAATTTATGGGATCCTGGTCTATGTCAATGGTGATGCGTTTCTTACTGTAATTTTCATTTTACTTGTGTTTTCATACTGTCCACTATTCTTTGATAAATAACAACAAATATAGATTAGGATTTACTGCAAAGTACCCTAAATCTCACTGATAAATCTTTATCTTTATGTTTTCTTATAACTGTGTTTTTGAGGATAATTCAATAGAATATAACCAGTGAAGTGTTGGTGAGCCCATGTTTCCTGAGTATAATTTGAGATATTGTCTTTGAAATTTTCCCTAAGAGTGTGCCAAAAGCGGGCTAGATTAAAAGTTCTTACCTGATCTTAGGCTACTTTTTATGTTCATCTTGAATGTTTTCCTTAAAGAATATGTTGAAAGCAGACTAGGTTAAAAGTCCTTATTTGATCTTAAGCTATTATGTGTTTTATGTTAAATGTTTCCCTTGAGAATATGCTGAAAGCAGGTTAAATTAAAAGTCTTCACTTGATCTTAGGTTATTCTTTGTTTTCTCTTGAGAGTATGTTGCAAGCAGGCTAGATTCAAAGTTCTCACCTGATCTTAAGCTGCTCTTTGTTCTTTCTTATATGTTTGCTTATTTCATTACACCCCTTAATGTCTCATACCATAATTCAATCTAAGAAGGTCCTTTAATATAGATGACTTGCCCCATAGACCATTCTTGGAACTTGTTGTCCAATTAAATCCTTTATGACTCCATAGCCCAATGGATTGATGTTATTTCATACCTATCCTATTAGCTGAACCATTCTCTCAATCTGCTCACACCCTCACCCTTCAAGGACTTCCTTCATTTTTGATGATATTCTACCCTGCTAAAACAAACAAAACCTTCGTACTTCATAACTATCCTAATATCTTACTTAAATCTTAAAGATATATCTTTTGAAAGCATTTATATAGAGAGATCCCTCTCTAAATCTAGGATGGCTAGATCCTTAGATTTCAAAGTGGTTCTGATGTAGGCTCTGCAGCGTTTGTTCTTGAAAATCTTACAAACTATGGAGACACTAATAGAAGGAACAAAAGGAATATCCATATAAGCAGTTTGTAGAATTGTTTCCCCATCTAGCACTTAGTTTACTAAATAGCACTACAGAGCCCGGGATCAGTGAAGAAATCAGAAAAGTGTTGCAACTATCAGATCAAGCCAAAATAGGAGATTAGTATCTCTATCAGAATTATACAAAACTCAGATTTTATGGTTGTGAGCTTCGCCCTTACAAGTTGCCAAAATTCCTCCCAATGAGTATTTTTGCATTAGAATACATCACACAAATGCTTAATGTTGATAAAGTACATTTTGTATCTGCTAAAAATAAGTCACAATTCAAAATAAAAAAATAGATAGGACCTTTATCTATAATAGCAAGACAGCCGGGGAAGAAGCATCAAATTACTGAAAGAGATGCAATTCAGCCTCAATTTCACATGGTCATATGATCCAGTTTGTGTTATTTCTAAACTAAGGGTAGAGAACAAATCTACACTTTATTTTCATACACAGAGACCAGAAATTGAGAGATATATGAATCATCTTGAATGGACTGAGGGTAGTTTACAGGAAGCTGAAGAAAATGCAGTTTCTACATCAACATTACAAACTCCTATTGCACATGAGAGAGCATGGAAAAGGATCATAGAAGATCATGCATCTCCAATGACTGACTCATCCAGCAAAGAATTCAAAATCTATTATAGAAAGAAGACAAAGCTCAATCGAAAATTCAATCCTAGCAAGGATTTGGAGCAAGAAATTATTATTATTAACAAAGAGATGCCTCCTTCCACAAAGGCAGCTGATCAAAATACTTCTACTCCTACTACTTCAGCAGTTTCTCAAGATCAGCATCAAGCCATTCAAACTAGTACAGTTGTTAGAGGGGAAAAAGAGAAGACTATCTTTCATACCTTCAGGGAGATAAAGTTGAAGAATGAAATTTTGAATACTAGCAGATATAATCAGTTTTGGAAGAAAACTCCCAGCTCTCATAGCAGGTTTCTCTCAGATTTTAATTCAAATAAGGGAAAAATGCAGTTTTCTTTTCTTCAAGCACAAATTCCACAGCCAAAGTCAGAAGCAGATTACAAAAAGATTGCATTTGAATTTGATACTAAGGATATACCTCCAATATATTAAATGGAGTTACATTAACAAATTGGTGAGATGATTTCATCCACTTTCACTAACACAACTATGGGTTTGTCAAAATTGTAGGTTTCATTGGCTAATGTCCAATCACAGCTGAAAATGGAGAGATTTTATTCATTTTATAAAGACACAAGAATCAAAACTCTAGAATACCTGGTGATCAAAGTTGGATATGATCCTTCCAATGTCAATGCAGCAGAAGAAATAGTCAAAAATAAGAATGCAGACATAGCAGAATTAAGAAAGAAATTGAAGATTCTAGCTACAGAAGATCCACTAGAAAAAGACATTGAAGAGACTAAATCCCAGAAAACAGAAATGATGAAGCTGATTATGGAACTGAAAGCTAAAATAAAATAGATGGAATCAGAATTGGAGAAAATGATAAAGGAAACGGAACAAACAACAAAAACATCTAAAGTTCCTTTAGAAGCAGTGCCTCTTTCAGTTATTCCTATAGCCAAAACTTCTATTGAAAATATTGTAGATGGAGCTAAGCAGTTTACTAAATAAGTATAGAATATGTCAATTTAGGAAGAAGAGATAAAAAAACTACAAGACCAAGTACAATTTCTACAATATCAGAAGTCTAAAGATGAAATTTCACATGCAGTTGAAGCAGAGAGAGCTAAAAATCCAATTGAGAGGTTGCAAAAAGAACAAAAGGAATCAACCATTGGGAACACTTTGGGCCACGTAAAAGAAATGATCTAGGCAAACACCATGTAATATCTTAATGAAATTTGGCCAAGTATACAAATTATATTTGAAAAAAAGGAGTTGATACAGAAAACAAATGAGGCCATTTCAACAATTAAAGAACAACCTTGAGAAAATCCTGCTACAGCAAACACCATTATCAAATTTCTGAATTCAAAGAAAAGGTATGAGCTGGATGATTTGGGCATAGATGATAGAACGGAAACAATCTTGGATGTAAAGAAGTTTCTCACAAAGAAGAATTTAATTCTTCAGCTTAAGAAGAAGTGTCATAGTCTGGAAATGACAGTGCAAATATTTTTCAATAGAATAGAGCCTCTGACACATAAAGGATTTCCTTCTCTGTTTATAATCAATGACAATCTGATGACCAAAGAAGATTATTGAAGAAGACTTAAAGAAATTTCCAGATACTGCCAAATTTTCAAACATCAAAGGCACAATGACAAGAAGGCCATTTTTGGGAACACTAAGAAATGATATTTTTATTTAGTATGAGATAAAACATGTTTCCATGGTGAGGTCTACTTTTTCCAAGTACACTAAAATGGATGAAGTTTACTATAAGGTAATAAAATTGATCGTCCTAGATGAACAATGCTGCAAAAAATTGTATGAATTTTAAGAGTGAATGGTAAAGGAGAAAATTCAACTTCTGCCAGGTCAACTAATAGCTAGTGCAGTCCACAATTCTCTCCTTTCATCAATCATTTTCAGTTAGAGTAGCACTAGCACATCAAAACAACTTTATTTCCATGTTACAGTTAGAGTTTAGTTTGGAAAATAAGCGCTATCTATTGTGATAGAATTTAATGTAATCTATTGTAAAAGAATTTTTCTTTAAATACTTCATTGTACAAAGTATTGTGGGTTGGATAATTGAGTTTTTCAGAAGTTTGTGTATTACTATGGAGCTTTTGTAGCCCTTTAATGAAACAAATAATTTGCAGTAGATATTGTGAGATTTATGTGGTATTTATTTTGAGCATTATGCTTTTATATTTGTTATTTCATTTCCACTTTAGTTTCTATGTGAAAATCTTACTAGTTTATAAACAAAGATCAATTATATTTTATGTTTATTAAGATTTCCACAAATGTGTCTTTTCTTCTGAAGAATGAATTCATTTTAAATGCTCATTTAGACCCCTACCTTTTCTATCATCACATACACAACGACAACTTAATTCTGCTCAATAAGTCTACCTACCTTGCCTTATTTTATTCTCTACAATTTTAGTCTTTGAAATCAGATTTAGTTTCACTGGTCATTTTTTTATCTAGAAAACAAATTATAAAACAAATTTCAAACAAATTAACTTATATCGAGCCTAAAATCCAGTACTAAGCCTTAAATTGAATATTTTAAAATGTGACATAGATAGATCCTTCTCTGGTTAGGTAGGGCTAGCCACCTAAGTAAAGTTGGTTTTTGGTTACCTTTCTTCACTCCTGTTTTTAGCCTAAGAAGTTGGGGAGAGTGATAACATTTATGGCGTCGTTGCCGGGGGAACAATTGCTAAATATTCCCGAGGAATATTTTTCTAAACAGGCTAAAGTCAAAACCTGAGCCAAAATATATAAGTCTGATCTTAAGCTGGCTCCAAAAAGATATACCAGGTCAAACCCTAGCCCTAATCCATCACCACTGGTATATAATCCTGAAAGTATTTTGAGAAAATAGAAAACTAAGTCTCGACAACAAGGAAGAGTTTTTCCTCCAATGATTAAATCAAATTCCCTACCTATGAGGTTTGTTTCAAAAGATTTGGTTTTTTCTCCAGAATCTGAAAAATATTTTATTAGAACCAAGTCTAAAAATTTTCTCTCAGAAGCTACTTTTGACCCTTTTGATTTTGAGTCTTTTACACCATTTTATGAAACCTTTGAGTCTGAAACTAATACTGAAGTTTGGTCCAATTTCCAAAAACTTAAAGGCTTAGTAGATAAACTTCAAGAAACCTCTAAAAAGGCTTATTTTCAATATCAGCAACAGATTTTTGGTACATATTCTACCTCATCTTCTCATACAGCTACACCTTCAGTTCCTCCTTTCATTCCATCTTTACCTTTACAAACTTTTTTTCAATCCACGTCACAATTCACACCTCCTCCATTAACCATGGCCAAATTTTCTCCACTGATTCTACTAGTTCAGCTTACTTCTATACCTCAAAATTATGGTCAGAGGCTACCTCTCTTTGATGGAGCATAAGAAATTACAATCTACCAGCATGTGGCTAAAGTTTTGACTTTATAGACCTTGAAGAAATAGACAATAATGATGCTAAGATGTGTATTATTACTCAAAGCTTTTCTGGAGAAGTAAATAAATGGTTTTTCTCTCTTAGATCTGGTACAATTGGTACCTCACAACAGCTAATTTATTTATTCATGGAAAAATGGGAAGAAAAAAAAAATCCACAAATTATAGATGAATATAATTCACTAAAAAGGAATACAAATGAATCTGTCCAAGAATTCATAGCTATATTTAACAAGATATATGATTCAATTTCTGATTATATTAAGCCTCCCACAGGTATTTCTTTACTCCATTATCCCGATGGTTTTGATCTCGACATGGCCTATTAGCTGAGGGAGAGAAACCCATCGACTTTGGAAGAAATGCAAAGAAATGCAGTGAGTGTAGAGGCCAATCTAATTATTAACATTCTAAGGTCAAAACAGAGAAAAGTGTCACAATAAAATAAGAATCATCCACTTCATCATAAGGAAAAATTGATACTTTGATCAAATCTATGGATAAAATGATGGATAATATGTCCTGTGTTGATCAACAAGCTAAACCTTCTATAAGAAATCCCAATTTCAGGGGTCAAAATCAACAACCCCAATACATGATAAAACAAAGGGAATAGAGGGGTCAAGATCCACAAAGTCAATAGAAAGTTAGGACACCATTCTAGAAGAATTATACTGAATTCCCTAATGAAGATGATGAAGAATAAATTTCTAGGGAAAACCATTAGTTTAAGGAAAATCAACAACCTTTCTTCCTCCCTAAAGAAGATCAATATTCTACAAAAATTTGTGCATCATAAGACCAACAATATGTCATATCAAATAAAGACTTAATGTGCACTCAAGATTATCAGAGAGGATATTAAAATTCCCTCACCCAAGTTCAAAGGCAGTATGGTTGAGGAGTAGAAATGTTCCTCTAATTTCCAACCAAAAGAAGCAGAACTCTGAAACCAATACTCATCAAAAAGAAGTTTTTGCACCAAACAGAAACAAAGAAAAGGTACCTGCTACTTCCACCTCTCCTAAAGCTAATGAAGCATCCACTAGTAATCAAAGAAAATATCAAGAAGTTAAAGAAGGAATATAAAATAAATATTCTTCATCCAAATAACCGTCTGAAAAGAAAGACACATCACTGAAAGAGGTAGATAAGCATCCTGCTCATTTTTCCCTTGAAAATGAAATTTCTAAATTGAAGGTCTCTATTCCTCTAACTAAGATAATGAAGAATGATCAGTACAAATTTCAAGTTACTAAGTTTCTTAGAGTTGATAAAACATCTGATATGGTTAACTTAGGTGATGATCATCCTAAGCTTCTTTTTTGTCATGTTGTTGATAGTAAATCAGAAGATAGTGAAGTTCCTCCCTTTTAATTAAGTCTCAAGATCCATGATTTTATTCTTCATATGCAATGCTTGACTCTGGAGCATCACACAATATCATTCCTAAATCCATTATGGAAAAATTATGACTAGACATCACAAGACCTTATCATCATCTCTATTCATTTGAATCAGGGAGGGTGAAATGTCTTGGTCTTATCAAGGATTTAGTAGTATCATTAGAACAATTTCCATCCAAGAATGTCATCATTGATGTTGTTTTGGTGGCATCCCACTTAGGTATGGAATTCTACTTTCTAGATCATGGGGAGAAAACCTTAGAGGAACTTTGCAGCTTGACTTTTCATATGAAAAAATTCTTATCTTTGGAAAATTCAGGAAACTTTACAGAGAAATTAAGATGAAGTATATGATCAGTACCAGAGAAAAACCTAAAAATCATCGCATTCATGCTATACATACAGATCTAGAATCTTTTATTTTATTCAACAAAGAATGCTCAACATCTTCAGAGTTTTTGATTGAAGAAAAATCAGAAAATCCAGAAAATTCAAGTTATGTTTTAGAATTGGCAGAAACAGAGTTTTGTAAAATAGTGCCAAACAATTTAGAATTGAAGACATCTCCTCAAGAAGAAAATAAGAAAACAACAGAAAAAAATAGAAATTTTGGATACAACAGAGATATCTTAGACAAAAAACAAGAATCAACCATCTAATTTGCACCTTCCAGGTGAAGAAAATAGTCTCTGGACTATGGATTTTGATGGAATCATGGGAAAGAAGGTGTTGGCATTGGAATATGGATTCACATCCCAATTAATTAATAATTGGACATCCCTCCAAATGTCAAAATGTCTTCCTACAAAGTAGCATTTGACTGCACAAATAATGAAGTTGAATATGAAGCCTTGATTGTTGGCCTTAAAATCTTAAATTAGCTTGGTGCAAAGAAAATTTATGTATATGGCGACTTCAAGTTAGTTATCAAGCAATTCAAAGGAAAGTACCAAGCCAAACATCCCATAATGAAAGCTTACCAAAATTTAGTCCTATATGTTCTCAAAAAAAATCATGAATATACTTTGTCATTAATTCCTAGACACAGAAATGTTATTGGTGATTCTCTTGCCACTTATGCTAGTATGTTCAAGATCCCACTGTATCCAAAGAAAAAATATGAAAATAATGTAAAAAATCACCTTGCTTTCCCTAACAATGTTGAATATTGGAAAGTGTTTCAAAATTATGAGAAAATCAATAAATTCTTGCAGATAGAAGAAAAATTCATCAATTCCCAAATAGATGACCAGGAAATTCATGCTACAGAGATGCAAGTACTGCAACTTAAGGAAAATTCTATTCCAAGAGGTTTGGTACCTTCGGAAGAAACTTTTGACCAGGATGATGCTGCAAGAAATCCTAATATGTCACCAACAGAAGTGGGAGTGGAAAATCTAAATCTTGGCACTTCAGAAAAGCCAAAGATGGTGCAGATTTCAAAGTCCTTGAGTCCAAAAATGAAAGCTAAGTATTCAGTACTTATGTATCAATTTTCAGATGTATTTTCTTGGGAATATTCAGATTTGAAGGTCTATGATAAAAGCATTATTCAACACACTATTCCTTTGATGCTCGATCAAAAACCATTTCGCCAGAAGCTTATAAGGATAAATCCCAAATTGTTGCCTTCTATTCATAATGAAGTAAACATATTATTCACTGTTGGAATAATTGTTCCTATTCGTTTCTCAAAATGGATGTCTAATCTAGTGCCTGTGAGAAAGAATACAAGAGAAATTTGATTGTGCATTGATTTTCGAAATCTGAACAAAGTATCATTAAAATATAATTATCCACTACCAAAATAGATCACATTCTGCAAAGGGTGGTTGGATCATCTATACTTTCTTTGTTAGACGGATACTCAGGATACAATCAAATTCTTGTTCACCCAAATGATCAAGAAAATAAAACGTTCACCACACCTTGGGGTACTTTCATGTATGCCAAAATGCATTTTGGTTTAAATAATGCAGGGGCAACTTTTCAAAGAGCAATCAATATTTCTTTTTCCAATGAAAAATATTTGTTTTTTTTCATTTACCTTGATGATATCATTGTTTTCTCAAATACAGATGAGCACGATTTGCAGCATTTGAAGACATTCTTTCAAAGATGCAAAAATTTTGGAATTTCATTAAATCTAAAGAAGATCCTTTTTGCTATGGAAGAAAGTAAATTTTTGGGACATATTATATCTAAACATGGCATAAGAGTAGATCCTTCAAGGATTGGAGCGATTCAGAACTTAGATTATCATAGGAGAAAAAAGGAGATTCAATCTTTCAATGATAAAATTAATTTTCTGAGAAGATTTGTTCCCAATCTTGCTGAACATTTGAGGCAGATTACTGCCATGTTGAATAAATATGTTGAAGTAAAATGGTCTGAGGAAGCGAAGAATTCATTTAATCAAGTCCATTTAGCCTTATCTCATGCTCCCATTCTCATTAGCCTAGACTATACACTTGATTTTATAATTTTTTTCATTTTCTTCAAAGCATACACTTCTTGTTGTTTCAATGGAAAAGAAAAATAAAAATACAGAACAACCCATTGCTTTCTTTAGCAGAACAATAAGAGATGATGCCTTAAAGTACAATATCATTTAGAAACAAGATTTATCATTAGTAAAAGCATTGAATGATTTTAGAGTGTACATTTTACATTCCCATGTCATTGCTTATGTTCCAAATGCTGCTGTTAAAGAAGTTCTCACACAGAATGATCCAGAAGGTCATAGAGGTAAATGGATCACTACCTTTCTAGAGTATGATTTGGAGATTAAGCCGACAAAATTAATCAAAGGACAAGGCCTAGAAAATTTGATGGCAAATTCAATATTCATGCCTTAAACACAAACTTCATTTTTTCACTATCTGATGAACAAACTGCTGAAACATTACCTGAGATAACTGAAATATTTTCTTTATCTCCCTAGTATGCTGATATTGTATATATTTTGCAACATTTGAATCCTCCTCCTAGAATTCCAAATAGTAAAGGAAGATAATTGAAGTTAAAAGCATTGAAATACTACATTTTGAATGGTGTCCTATACTAGAAATATGTGGGTGGAATATTGTTCAAATGTTTAGTTGAAGATGAAGTCGAGAAAGTCATGATAGATTTACATAAGGGTGACTGTGGAGGTCGTATTTATTTGAAAACCAAAACAAATGAAATTTTGAGAGCAGGTTTTTATTGGCCCACCTTATTTTTTGATGTCTACAAAATAGTCAATAGTTGTCATGAGTGTCAAATATTTCAAGGAAAAAGGAAAAATTTACCTTTGCCTCTTAAACCAATTGAAGTTGAAGCAGCATTCCAACAATGGGGACTTGAATTTATTGGTGAAATTAATCCTCCATCTTCAACTCAACACAAATGGATTCTCACTGCTACAGATTATTTTACCAAATCGATTGAGGCTATTCCCACTAGGAAATCAACTGATTTTGTTATCACTTAGTTTCTTGAAAATAATATTTTGTCTCGATTTGGTTGTCCATACAATAGTATCATTGATAATGCAGTTTCTTTGAAATCTAAGAAGATGATTGATTTTTGTGATAAATATCACATTAGACTTGGTCATTCTACTGCATATTATCCTCATGGAAATGGGCTTGCAGAATCATATAATAAGTCTTTGGTGAATATTATCAAGAATATGTTACAGGAAAACAAAAGGAATTGGCACAAAAAGATTACAAATTCTCTGTGGGCTAATAGAGTGAGCACAAAAAGATCAATTAACATGTCTCCAATTCAGCTTGTTTATGGAGTTGACATTTTTTTCCCTTCTTCCTTGGTTGTTCCAGTAATGAATATTTTGCAGGAGGTTGACTGTGAACCTAATGAAATTCATAGAAGGATCAATCAGATGATACATTTGCAATAATCAAGAGATGAAGTTTTCAGAAATACTTTAAAGCTGCATGACAAAATTAAAAATATTTCTGACTGAAAAAACAAAGGTTGATGACTTGAAGGTTGGAGATATAGTTCTAATATGGGATGACGGAAATGAACATAAGGGAAAGCATGGGAAATTTGACAATCTGTGGAAAGGACCTTACAAGATCGTAGCATTCAGAGGAAACAAATCATTTTTTCTCGAAGATCTTCAAGGGTAGGAAGTGTTGGGAGGACCTATCAATGGTAGGTTTCTAAAGCATTATATTTCTTGAAATATTGAGAAATAAATTCACTGTCATTGTATATACAAGTTTACATTTGATATCCAAGAAAACACAAGAATTTTTGCTGAATTTTGAAGCCGAGGAGAAGGCCATAAGACTCCTACAACAACTCTTTTTTTCTTTTAAAGTTCATAGTTTTTAGTCTGTTAATGAGTCACAGTCAATTCAATATTTTCAATCTATTTAAATTTGTTCATAGTCCAATTGAATCCATAGCCTAATGGTAAGGCTGCCTGATCTATAGTGTTAATGACACCTCCTAAAGGAGATTCCATCCCTAGCTGGAGCCAATGTTAGAGTCATTTTATCAATGATAAAACATAGCTTTTTTGAGAGTTTTTCATCCAGTCATTAGTCAATTTTTTTATATTTTTCAGTTAGTTTTCAACAATAATTTTGGTCACTGAAGAAGTCTTATCTTAGTATGCTTCTCCTTCACATAATTTCATCACCATTTAGAGGTCTAAAGTCAGTTTTTTCATCTCATATAGGTCAAATATAGGATCAAAACTGACCATGGAAAATACTTCAGATTTTCATTAAAAAATAAGGCAGTGAATCCTCCATTTCATTCAAAAAAATATGATGGAGCAAGCAAGCTTATGCAGTCCAAATAAAAACCATCTTTGTTGTTTCATATAGCTCAAGTCTCAAAAATCTCATCTTTGTCTCACTGTTTCATTTACAATAAAAAGAGTCATCTTGACTGTCAGATCTTCAAAGGAAATCAATCTGCCTTCTCAACACTTTTAAAAGAGTAACATGCTAGTGTCAAAGTGTAAAAAATGGTAAGCAAATTTCATTTACACATTTACCCATTTCATGCATATGAAAAGCCTTCATTCATTTCATTTACCCTCCATACCCCTACCCTATCATTAATTCAAGTCACATCACACTTAATATCCTCCTACCTCACCATTCATTAATCACTGCTGAACATTAACTACTGTTCACCTCACCGCACATCTACCGCACCACGATCAGTTCTGATGGCCCAAATATGACTTTGGCCCCCCCTCATCATTTGAAACTTAATGTCAGTCGGGTCTAAAATGGGTGGTTTCATAACCTGACCCCACACCTACGTGGCAAACCTGCATGATTTCACACCCCCCCTCATAAAACTACTTACCGTTGATGGACCCCTCCGAAATTCCATTTATATGCCAGATGAAAACACCTTCTCTACTCACCATTCATGTTTTTAGTGTCCCGTGATTTAGCAAATTGGTAGATCAAATACACTAGGTAACATTAGACCAGTCTTTGGAGTCCTAGGACCTAGCCTTCCTGGACTCAGAGAGGGCTCTCTCTATTATTTTCGAAGGATGTAAACTTGTTCGCTTTAGATGGTTTATTTTAGGCTAGTTGTTAAGTGTAGGGTTTGTTGTTTGGTTGGTTGGGTAAGATGATAAAGTAGGATACATGGAGTGAGAGGTCATCAAATCAATTAGGCTATGGTCTATGAAAGTCATTGATATCTCAATAATGAATCAAGGTACATCAAAGGGAAAATATAGTGTAGTCAATGGATCTTTAAGGTTATGTGTGAAGTGAGATGGACATTAAGTTGGGGAACCAATGTAGGGAAAAGGGAAGTTAAGAATCTTTTGTCAAATACCTATGAACAAGAAGGTCTTAAATACTGATAAGAAAAAGATATTAATCATGATATAGGGCACACCATTTACTCAATGACAATACTTTAAACAAATAAACATTCAAGATGAACAATCCAGTGGAACAAAGAAATCAAGAAAACTTATCTAACTTCAATGATTCTACTTTCAAGATTTGAAAATATATAAGATGACAAATAGCTTTAATAAATGAAGAGGGAACTCCTAAACATCATCTATCAAACTATAAATAACTTTGAGGAAAACTGATAGGCATGGACAAAGGGCAAGATCGAAACAAGACCTCTTTGACTTAACCTAACAATCAATACATCAAAGAGAGGTTCCAAGACAGAGTTTAGATAGCATCAAATAAACAAGGCTTACCATAAAACATATTTGGAAACTAGAATATTAATCCATTAATGAAACAAACAAGCTTAGGTGGACCTAAGGAGCAATCAAGAATTCCTTAAACTAACTTAGCAAGGGAAAACATAAATACAATAGAAAATAGGAGGACTAAGGTGCCTCAAACAACATTTCTCAACCTATACTTTTTTGAGCTATTGCAACATAGAAAGATGGACAAATTATAAACAAGAAAACATGAACAAATTAGAGACACGTCACCATTAACCAAACTCAGGGATCCTGCAAGCAAGCCTTCATCATCATCAATCAAGGCAAATCATCCACAAGCTCCACAACACCAAAATGCTCTTTAACCTCAAAGAACCATGTATTGCTATCAAAACTCATGAAAAGCCAAAATTTACCATGAATCCTCATGCTCTATATAGCAATCAAGGAGGAGAAAAATCTAATAGAGTCTCTAGAAGTCTATTGGCTAATCAGAAGTGTCTCTATTGTCCTTGAGACCTTGTAAGGCCCAAGGCACAAAATATCTAAAATAAATATCTTTTCGACCATTTTTAGCAAAGAAATTGACCTTTAGGCTCTGAAAAGCCTCCTAAAACTTTCCAAGCATACATTTTTTACTTTACAACCTCAAGAGCATAGCACTATGTTTTAAAGTGAATTTCCTTGCCAAGGGCGTAGCATAGGAGCAGGAAAACTAGGTATTCTTGCAATAGTGTTTTGAAGGCCTTTCCGATGTTGGAAAAGGTTTCGTGATGGCTCGTTGGAAAGCCCTTGAAGTCTACTTTCCAGATCTTCCCTTATTTCTTTGATATGACCTTACAACCTGTTCAAAAAAAAAAAATTCCAAGGCTGGTAAAGGTGCAGCACATATCCTGTAAAGCAAGCATAATGGTGAAAAATTGTGTGTTTTTGACCCTTTTGGAGGACCAAAAGAACTCCAAATGATCTGAAAATCTGTACGAATGCTATACGAGTGATGAGGATCCCAAAAATTTAAGCCTTTCCTCTTGAATATGCTTTGAAAAAGAGCGTAGCACCATGTGTGCTACCCCCTTGGCCTCAAAATTAGCAAGAAACAAAAACTTGTCAAAATTATCCCAAATTTGGTGGAGGAGTGCCTCATGGGTTTTGGGAGACCTGTAGATATGCTTGTGCCAAGATTCCAAGCCTAGCTTGCCCCTTTTCTTCTTTTAGTGTCGGGGGCTTGGTTTGAGCCTTTTTCAATTTAGCCCTTGCAAATTGATTTCTTTGGGCATAATGCTTAGTCATTCTTCTTTGTAGATCCAAGTCTTTATTTTCCTTCTCCAGCTTGGCCTCAATGTGTATGTTAGCCCTTTAAATCCATGATTCTAGATCATGTGCTATCTCCATGGCCAAAAGCTCATCAAGAGGGAGTCATTCTGCTAGGGTTGATTCTTTCTCTCTTTCTCTTGCTAAGGCATTCTTTAGACCCATAGTTCTAGGTCTCCTTCTAGTTTGACCTTCTTCATCCTCACTCTCTTCATAAGTGCCCCTGAACTCTTCCAACTTCACATGTGCCCTTTGAGCTTCTTTCTGATACTTGAGTGCACTTGTTTCATAGATGGCATGTTGAGCATTCATTTGCTTGTTTTTCATCTCATAGAAGTGAATGACATCTTTTGCTCTTTCTAATTCAGCTTCCAAGTCTTTGATTTGTGCATTCTTGTCTTGGAGGAGGGAGTTTGAAATTCTTGCTTCATTATCCTCATTGCTGTCTATGTGAATAATTTCAAACCCTCTTTCCTCTTCATGATCTTCCTCTTCTTCTTTCACTTTTTGCTTACCTTTGTCAATATTCTGCGTTGAAGAGGATGGCATGGCCCCTTGCCTTCTGGAGGCATCAAACACATGCCTCTCTCCTCTTTGATAGGTAAGAGGGAAAGGTGTAATAAGTTTCATTTGGATATCTTCATCATTGGTGACCTTAAGACTTCTTTTATTCTCATTAATGATCCCTACATGTGTGTCTTCTTCATTTTTCTCTTGACTGCCTTCTTGAGAGGCACTTTCATTGTCCTCCATGCTAGCATCACTGTCCTTACCTTCATTACTTTCATCAAACTCTTGACTTCCCTCTGGGTTCATGGGGTCACTACTGTCACTATTATTAGGGCTATCAGTCATCATGTTTTCTTCATTACCTTCAGGACTGTCATTAGCCCCTTCTTGAATTTATGCACCATTATTATCTTCATTTTGTTCCTCTGCGTTATCCTCTTTATCACTGCTTTGGTCTCCATCACTGTTTTTCCCATTGTCCTCACTGTATTTATTTTTATAACCTATCTTTGTCTCTGTGTCTTCATTGTTTTCAGTTTGATCACTATCATCTTCTTCCTTATTGTCCTTTGTTTCTTGATTTTCATCATTATCCTCCTCATTCTCTGTCTCTATTTGTTCTTTTGTCTCTTCATCATTGCTATGCTTACTGTCTTTCTCTTCATAATTCGTCTCTTCATTATCACTACTTTGATATGCCTTTTCTTCACTCTTTTCATGTTCCCCACTGTCATTTCCAATGCCCTTATCTTCTAATTATGCCTTGAAATCTTCTTCTTCATCCTCATTTGGCTCATTGCCTTCTTCTTCTTCTTCACTGTTCTGTTCATCTCCTTTGTCCTCATCATCCTCTACATTATATGCCTTATCATTTGTATCTTCATCAGGACTGTCATGGTTTGTTTCCTCATGACTGTCACTTCCTACCCCATCACCTGTTTCTTCTTCCCCACTGTCTTTTGTCTCTGCTTCATCATCATCACTTTCTTCATTTTCATTTTCCTTCTTCCTCATCACTTGTTTCTTCCTCTTGACTGTCATTTTCTTCTTGACTATCATGCTCCTCTTTGTCACTGTTTTCTTCATGTTCTTCAACACTTTCTTCTTGTTCTGAGGCTTTAGGAGAAGTTGAAAGAGGGGGGTTTGTTTTGGGAGAGGATTCATATGGAGAGGATGAATCATGGTCAGTGGGGGGTGATGGAGGAGTGGAGGAAGGTGGATGATATAATGAGGGTAAAAATTTGCAGATGAAGAGGATGTGGATTTGTAAAAACATCATGGGCGATAAAAACTTCCCATGGGATAACCTGTTGCTCTAATTGATGCAACACAATAATTTTGATAAGAGAATGGTGGAAAATACTCTACATTTGTTGTGAAGGAGGCCTCTTTTGCACAATGTATGACATCTTATCAATACTTCTATAAAGGTAATAAGGAAAATGCAATAGCTTGGCCCTAGTGAAATGCATAAGCAATATTATATGGTAGGAATAAAGTCTTGAAAACCTACCCTCATAGGTAAAATATTTCATGAAGGTTTTCATTAAAGGGGCATACCTTTCCAACAAATGGGAGAAGGGAAAAATGGTCTTGCAATCAGCTTGGTATCTTGGTTTCAAAAAAGGATGGTAATGACTTAAGTCCAAACTCACCTGTTTGAACCATTTTTCTCCCATTCAAGGTATCCCAATGGCCATGGCAATTTCATTGGTGGACAACTCAAACTTCACTCCAGCTAGGTGTACTTCGTGGTTATGGAGGTTTAGGATGAAAATTCTGGTCAACTCAGTGTGAATTTTGACTCTTTTTACTTTTTCGCAAAATTCATAGCATCTTACCTCTTGGAAATATGCAATTGTGGTAGGGGAGGTTGTCAACTCCTTGGTTCTTAAAGGCTCAAATATTTTTTCTCTCCCACCCTTTCTCTTTTTTTCTCTAGGCCTTTGGCCTCCATCGCCCCTGTCAACACTGCCTTCTCTAGGCATTTTGTCTTTTACCCTTGCCTTAGAATGAAAAACTTGAAACTGCTTGAGTAATGATATGAAGAGGGTGAGTGGGATGGTGGGGAGATAGTGGTGTCAAGGCTTGGCAGTGTGGAGGCTAGTTGTGCAAATGGAGAGGTTATTTGGCAGAAGAGCTACTTTTTAGCATGGAGACCAAAAAATTTCTTCCTCTAGGGTTTCCAACTTTCTTTCTAAATTCCCCCTTTAAAACAGCATGAGAAGGGGAAATAGATCTAAATACCTCTTAAAAATCCTCAGGAGGTGCCAAGCAAGAATTTGGAGAGGTTTTGAGCAAATTTGAGGGCTTGCAATGGATTTAACAACTTTCTGGCTAAGCACGAAGCGCAGAAGCGTAGCACTGGACGAATTGGTCTCTCCTGGGCAATCTTGAATGGCCCAGTGTGTAGCGCGGCCGAGTCTTCACAGGTTGTTGGGACAGGCTTGAACGGTTGGGTGTAATATTCCAAATTTTCCCTTCAATAAATTGGAATATTAAATTTTTCTAATTTCACTTATGAGTTGAATAATTGGGTGAGGAGGCCCAAACGCAATAAAAAAATGGATGGAATCCCTCTTAGTATGAAAGGGGATCATCAGTGGAACTAGATTTCACACCCTCATGTGTGCAAGGAGACATTTGCAAGAAGACAAGGTCAAGTTTGACCAAGTCAAACAGTGTTGCCTAAGAGGGTGTAGCTTGCTTGGGAAAACAACGCAGAGAAAGAGGAGAGAATTTTCCTTGATGAAGGAAACCCTAAAGATTGGGACCCATGGAGAGGGAGCTCTCACTATTTAAAAGGAGGGCAAGGTAGCCATTGTTACCCATGCAGATGATTATTGATTTCTTGTCTACTTAGACTATTTGCAGTCTCCAGTTGTTTAGCTGAGTTGTTGTGCTACTTAGCACAAGGATTTCCTATTTAGGAATCCTTATCCTTTCTTGAGAATCCTCTTGAATGAGTTTTACTGATTTTCCTCACATCCAGGCTTGAGGCCAAGCATCCTCCTCCAGTACAAAATTATTTCTGCAACAGAATAATGTTGTGTTGCAAGGTGTTGTAGTGAAGAATCACAACACCTATTCCATCACTTGTTTTACAGAGGAGGAGTCTCTCTTTCCTTTGTGAGATGATTTTGGAAGCCATTGGAGCTTATTGCAGATCTTGGAATTGGGCCAACTCATTCTCTAGCCCCTACAGCACAATTTTCTTCAGTAACTGCATTATTTTCATTTAGCATTTGCTGTGGGGTTTTGCATTGTTGATTGGAGGGTGAGATCTTCAGTGATAGGATCAGCCTTTCACCTGAGAGATCCATTGGATGAGATTAAACCATCATTTGGAGCATCTTAAGCTATCTTCATCCATTTCCAGTTTCTGAGTTGCATCTGCTACCCAGCAACTCCGACATTTTTTACAATTTGTATATTTTAGCCAATCCTTCTAAGGATTGATGTATTATTGTTTTTGGGGGTTGATAGCTTGCTCCCCCTCATTTCTTGATCCATATATTGTCATATATTCCTATTTTTATGTATTATGATGTAGTACCTCATATAAACTGCATCCTCTTAGCCTGTAGAAACTCATATGTAGCATTGTTTCTCTATTTTTATGTACATGTTCCATTAAGGCTCTCATTGCCTAGCTTGAGTGATTGATTCCTCAAATAATTGTACTTATTTTACTACTATAACATCATTTTTTTTCTATCTACATCTTCATGTGCTCAGGCTTATAAAAATAACGTTGTTTCTCCATTACATATGCTTGCATTTGCTGGAGTCCCTTCATCGAGCATTTTTACAAGGTAACTAGGTGTGGGAGACCTGTTTAACCCACCTAGAGGGATTTATTTTGAGCCACCTCTTGGATTTTGGTCTTAGATACATTAATCTAAGGGATCCAGGTCTTGGTTTCAAATACTATAGCAGCCATTCCTGGAAAATGATTTTTCCAGTCATGCCTTGCTAGATGTTCCAAATTTAGAATATTACAGTGGTATCAGAGTAGCTTTCTTGGCTCAGCCTGTGAGTCTTAGCCCAAGAATATCAGAATGATGAAGAATATGAGATTACTCTCATTAGTTTTCATAAATAAGAAGAGCCTCTCCAAAGAGGAGGAGTAAGAAGAAGAGGAAAGACCATTTACTTCCTATTCTCATTGAGAATAAGACAATCATGAAAGATACTTGGATCATCTGATTCTAATTAAGTACCTTGTTGAGTACAAATCTCATCCTAGAGCCTTCAAGGAGACTCTAGCTTTTCCACATTTCATCCAGTTGAAGGAAGAGAAGAGATCCTGCAGCAGAAGAGAAATCAAAGGCAATAGATTTTTGTTGTCTACATTTGATGGGTTATCTACAGCAGAAGCTTGGGTAAGAAAGTTGGAGGCATTTTTCCTACTACATCCTGTAGCAGGGGAAGAAGATGTTTAAATCTCAGTGTTGCACATGCAAAATTTCACTCAAAGGTTGATCAAAAATTTTGATGGAGAAGAAACAAAGGAAGGAAATCTCACACCACCACTTGAAGAGCTTTGTAATAACGCTGTCACACTCATGGAGGAGCAGCCACATGCATCAATAGTTGGGGCAGCCAACACTTTGGAGGAAGGAACTCTTGCAGCTCTACAAGAAATTCCAAAATCTCATCAAGGTATGGAAATATTTCCACTATATTTTGTTGTAGAAAATTATTTTGAGAGTTGTGGAAATTTTATTTTACATGACCAAGGGTCAAATCCCATTGCTAATCTAGAGCAACTTGGTTTCACTGCGCTGTGCAACATTGAGACATTCAAGAAGGACATAAACCATCATCCTCATGAGACATTCTTGGATTGCATGCCACATTCGAGGTTGGGTTTGAATACTTGAAGGAAGATAGTAGACATATTGAAGTGAGAAAACCCTTCTCCTTTCTAGATGACACGTTCTCAATGAGCTCCTCTCAGCTCAAAGAGGAACTTCTACTTTCAGTAGATCCAAGACCTCATTGGTTTTGGAGGACTATTATTAAGAAGGAGATCTCATGAAGAGATTCCATTAGAGGTGAACTTCAACACATCATGGAGTGCAAGGATTTTATTCCTTTCTCACACATGAATCTACATGGATTCAAGGAGGAGAAGATAGAAGATGGAGGACATCTTAGGATGGATAACTCTCTCATGCTTGTGTTGGACATTCCTTGAGCCATACACATCATGATGGGAGGTTTTTTCCTACCACCTATTTGGGTCCTTATGGGATCAAATTGATCCTTGAGAAGATTGCATTTCAAAATCCCATGAAGTGCAAGGACAAGAATATGATTTGGGAGGATGGTAGCTCTCATGGGAGGGGTGCCAAGGTGAAAGATGGAAGGAGAAATTCACAGTGGGTTGAGTGGATGTGGATGGAAAGCAAGAAGCTGGTGAGCTACTTGCCAATTTATGATACCAGGCAGCAGGAAGCTTGGATACGCTGGTTACTCTTGAAATATTTTGGTCATCATCCTCTTTCTTAGGGTATGTGGTAGGATACTTGCATCTTTGAGTAGTAGAGAGTATGGATCCATGGTGTTGGTATGATATTCATATCATTCATTACGTTTTCATCACATGACTTGTATGATGGAAGTATGGGGAGGCAGCAAGATATTTTGTTGCTTTTCTTGTTCTTGGGAGAGCAAGAGAAAATTTTCTCTCACACTTTGCATGATGTTGTAAGAGGAGGAGATGGCATTGTCTCCTTGGCCTTGGATGACTTGGAAGCACTTCCATCTTGGGAGGTATTCCATATTTGCAGCAGCATTACTATAGGAGTCTTTGACAAGGAGCATGTCAAAGAACAGAGCTTTGTATTGACAGGAGCTTATTTGCATGAGCTCACAGTGTTGTCACTTTGGAGCAAGGACTTATGGATGGAGTATCCCCAGGATCACTTCACATTGTATGCACTTGGTGAACAAGGAGGAGGTGAGGATGATAGAGTAGTGGATAGAGACATCTATCACTATGGCATATTCTTCTTGACTTGGACTTCCAAGCATGAGAAAGATGATTTTATTGCAGCACATGGTTCATTACTCTTCATAGCATGCCAAAACACTATGGAGGACTCACTTATGGATCCATGCACCATCCTACTTCTGGCATATGGTAAGGAGTTTGTTTTTACATTCATCTATTTGCATACTCTTACCATTACTATGCAGTGCATTGCTCCACAAGAGGGCAAGCTTTTCACATTGCTCCATGATCTCATTTAGGCCAAGCTATATGATGGAGGCAGCCATCTTTTATGTGGCCTTGGGAAAATGTTTTCTCCTTACATGTATGGTCAGTTTTTATATCCAACTATTTTCCATATGATGAAATACATGATTAACTGTGTAACAAGAAACATTTTGCCTTACGATTTTCTGAGGAAGGAGTTTGTAAAACTGCGCTGTACATACTTAGGAGACCGTTGGCACCTTCAATCATCACATGAAGGCATCAATATTTCCTTCATTATTGTACTGATCATTTATTCATTTGTTGATGTTGTTTCTATTATTGTTGAAAGCATGATTGGGAGATTGACACATGAGTCGGATGTGTCCTTGAGGGGAGAGAATTCCCACATTTTATGCACTACATGTTCTAATAAGAGCATGGGAGGAGATATGGCCACCACAGCCACATATGTGTTCTCTTTCAGGGTGGGCCATGAGTTTGTTAACCATCCATTGTATAATCATGGGCAAGTACTTTATCATGTATTGTTGACACATTCAGCCATTTACTATCCATTAGTAGATATGATGATTCTTGTATATTACTTGCCATACTATTTTCTGAAGTTGCAGTGGATGAGACTGCGTTGTGTCCTCTTGAGATATTGTTTTTATCATGCATCATCATGTAAAAATTGCAACAAAATTCTCATTGGGATACTCTATGATGACCATGTCCTATTCATCATGGATGGATTTTTTTGGTCCAGCTTGTTCTTCAATGTTAGAGGAGAACTCTTTGGAGGATTGTTATTCACTTTTCCATTTGAGGGAAATACTTTTGTAGCCCAGGATCAGCACATACTCTACACTCATCATGAGTGGGGAGAAGGACAACATGGGGTAGGCTATGATGCTTACCATATTCATATTTTCAGCCCACCTTCATTTCCGGAGCTTGACGTGGAAGGAGATTGCCATGAGTTGCCATGTTGGGAGGTGACTCATTTTGTTTGGATGATTGCTTGGGGATGGAGGATCCATTTGGGGAAGATGTTTTCCCAACATTTTTCAGTCTCCATGCCTTGGGAGAAAATTCTTAGTTCTATCCTTGCAGCTACTTGAGGAAAAGCAACATTTGGGAGGGGAGGACTATAATATTCCAAATTTTCCCTTCAATAAAAGGGAATATTAAATTTTTCTAATTTCACTTATGAGTTGAATAATTGGGTGAGGAGGCCCAAACACAATAAAAACATGGATGGAATCCCTCTTAGTATGAAAGGGGATCATCAGTGGAACTATATTTCACACCCTCATGTGTGAAAGGACACATTTGCAAGAAGACAAGGTCAAGTTTGACCAAGTCAAGCAGCGTTGCCTAAGAGGGTGTAGCTTTCTTGGGAAGACAATGTAGAGAAAGAGGAGGGAAGTTTCCTTGATGAAGGAAACCCTAAATATTGGGACCCATGGAGAGGGAGCTCTCACTTTTTAAAAGGAGGGTAGGGCAGCCATTGTTACCCATGCATATGATTATTGATTCCTTGTCTGCTTAGACTATTTGCAGTCTCCAGCTGTTTAGCTGAGTTGTTGTGCTGATTAGCACAAGGATTTCCTGTTTAGGAATCCTTCTCCTTTCTTGAGAAGCCTCTTGAAGGAGTTGTAATATTTTTCCTCACATCCAGGCTTGAGGTCAAGCATCCTCCTCCAGTACAACATTATTTCTGTAGCAGAATAATGTTGTGTTGTAGGGTGTTACAGTGAGGGATCACAACACCTCTTCCATCACTTGTTTTACAGAGGAGGAGTCTCTCTTTCCTTTTTGAGATCAGTTTGGAAGCCATTGGAGCTTATTGCAGATCTTGGCATTGGGCCAACTCATTCTCTTGCCCTTACAATGCAATTTGCTTCAGTAACTGCGTTGTTTTCATTGAGCATTTGTTGTGGGGTTTTGCATTGTTGATTGGAGGGTGAGATCTTTAGTGATAGAATCAGCCTTTCACCTGAGAGATCCATTGGATGAGATTCAGCCATTAGTTGCAGCATCTTCAGCTATCTTCATCCATTTCCAGTTTCGGAGTTGCAGCTACTACCCAGCAACTCCAGCATTTTTGCCATTTTGTATATTTCAGCCAATCCTTCTAAGGATTTATGTATTATTGTTTCCAAGGGTTGAGAGCTTGCTCGCCCTCATTTATTGAGCCATATATTATCATATATTCCTATTTTTATGTATTATGATGTAGTACCTCATATAAACTGCATCCTCTTAGACTGCAGAAACTCATATGTAGCAGTGTTTCTCTATTTTGATGTACATGTTCCATTGAGGCTCTCATTGCCTAGCTTGAGTGATTGATTCCTCAAAGCATTTTACTTATTTTACTGCTATAACATCATTTTTTGCCTATCTACATATTCATGTGCCTAGGCTTATTAAAATAACGTTGTTGCTCCATTACATGTGCTTGCGTTTGTTGTAGTCCCTTCATCGGGCATTTTTACAAGGTAACTAGGTGTGGGAGACATGTTTAACCCACCTAGAGGGATTTATTTTGAGCCACCTCTTGGATTTTGGTCTTAGATACATTGATATAAGGGATATATGTCTTGTTTTGAAATCCTATAGTAGCCATTCCTGGAAAATGCGTTTTCCATTCATGCCTTGCTAACTATTCCACATTTGGAATATTACACCGAGCGCGTAGCACAGTGGAGCTGTCGGCCCTCTGCACGTCTAGGCAGGTAGTAGATAGGGTGTCGAGCAGATCCTACACGTCGTTTGAACGGACCAATGTGCAGCATCGGGCTGTCGAGCGACTCCTTCACGCTGTCGGGTCGACCCTGCACAGCGCAGCGCGTAGCACAAACGCGCAACTCCGGGCGGTGTGGTCAGGTGGTCGTGCATGCAGTAAACACATAGCGCACCGCTACAGGAGCGTAGCACTCTGTGGAAAATTGCAGAAGGGTTACGCACAGGCGCATAGCACCGTGATCCAGGAGCGCAACATCGTGTCTTCTACCTGAAACTTTTCCAGAAAACCTTCATTTTCTTTAAAGGCTTTCTCACTTCTTTTTGCATATGAAAAACGATTTGAGGGATGAATGTGGTGCCTTTATACCCTTGGCATCAAAAAATTAAAACTAAAAACCCACTTTTCTAATGTCTTGAGTTTCACTTTGTCACTTTGTCATTGACAGCTTCTTTTCTTTTTCAAGAGGTGACCTAAGCATAAAAATGATTCTTTGGTGGGTTATTTTGAAGATATAAATTTTTCTCCCTCTTACTTCTTTTGACAATCCTTTGACTGTACTTGAAAACTTAGGTTGCCTCACATTGATACTCTTTAGAATTTCTCCCTTTGGTGCAGTGGAAAAATGTTGCCTTGACAAACCATGTAAGTCACCTTGAACATCCTTTTTTTGAAAACCTCTCATTGTCATGGTGAAAGTCTATCATTTTCAGTTTTAATAAACCTTCAATTTACGTTCAGTGATGTTTATGTATCTCTGTCCTTGTGATCCTTTGCATGGACTCCTTGCTAGGCAACACCTGTTTTGCAATTCAGTCATAAAAACCCCGATACTCTTTGTTTCATAGGCATGTTGTCTCCCCTTTGTTGTGAATGTCCTTGAGGAGTTTGGCTTCTCACCTTGCCTCTCTTTTTTTGATAACCATCATAAACCATTCCTGCATAAATTTTTTAAGATAGGAAACTGTCCTTTTGTAGAATTTATGCTCTGATTAAAGGAGGTTTCTCTTGAGGGTTTTTGATACCTTTTGGACAATCAGGAGCTAACCCTCCTTTCCATTTGATTTACCTTCTTGGCACATGAAACACATGATTTTGAATATCCAAAATAACCCTACAACTGATGAACCTTAATGACCTATTGGGATGCCTTATAGACTTGGCCTTTGGCTGAAAACTTGACTTAGGGTTTTCAGGTGTAAAACAAAGTTTTGAAAAAACTTTATGCATTTCAATCCCTGAAATTGATGACTTTTATTTATCTAAAGATCCTAGAAAGGTAGCTTAAAACCACCAATTCTTGAGGCATTTGGTTAATAGGGGAAAATATTATGCTACTTGGTAGTCCAAGGTGTAAGTAGAAAGGTTAGGAAAATTAAAACAAAGTGGTAAGGTCAGAGGTGGAAAACATAGTGAACATGAATGACTCAAGTCCATGATTTGGTGTTTTGGGAATGATAGACTGGCTATGCCTTGATAGAGTAGTAGAAAAATGAAAAAATTATCCTAATGATAATGAAGGCAGTGAGATTTCTAGAACTCACAAGATTCATAAATTTTGTTTCTAGAAATCTAGGATAAGCATTTATTCATCTATAAAGGAAAAAGTTACTGATGACTAACACATGTTATGCCAACATCGATTGTTCCATTTTTCCAATCAAATCAACTCTCGTGCTCATATAACCATTAGTGAATTAAATGAAAATGTTAACCATTAAGCTAACATACCTGCGCCCCTTTCAACGGGAATTAAACATAAATGTTTATAAATTTATCCTAAAAACGTGTTTAAACCTTCATTTTTATTTTCACTCTACTCTATACAGGACAATTACAAATACACAAGATATTACCACAAATCTAGAACAACAATTTGACCATTGTCTAAAGAATCCTTTGCAGCTTTCAATATTTATTTCAATTTGTAGAACCTTCTCTCAGTCTCAGCCTCCATTTCTCCATTTGAAATTATTGCTTCTACCATTCAAACAGAACTAGTCATTCCGTCAAAGAATAAATGACTAGAAGAACCAGAAAGTCTGATACTTCACCCTCAAATTGACTTACATCATATACCATTAGTAGACAGAGACGAAAAATTCATGAAACCCTCTATGAGCTTGAATTGTTTGAAATGTATTGTTGGTTAGAGGATAAATGTCTTGATAAATCTAATGATATAAGTTTGCGGGATTCCAACTTGCCTCATTACATCTTTCCTCACACCCACAGTGCCTCATAATTTGACAGAAAATTCCAAGCCTGGTATATGCCCAACCAAAGAGTTATTATCACTCCAACAAGAGATATTTTAGTAACCTTAACTGCCCAAACCATAGAACAAATGATGCAAGCCCCCACCACAGAGAATGCCACTCCATTTTCTCAAGAAGCACTGACTGAAATATACCAGAAATTAGATTTTTCAAAAAGGGCTCAAACTCTTGAGTGTTTTGTGACTGAAAATGCCCCATTGCCCAAGAAAAATCATCCACTTTCCCTGAAAGAGCCAAACAAATCATCACATTTATTTCTTACCTTCTTGGTTATTATTCAGACCAATGGGTAGAGAATCAATCGTAGGATTCATGTCCATTTTCTCCACAGATTCCAAACCCTCTATCATATTCAATTTCAGTCAATTCGTTGCAGATTCCATTCATGAGCAGTTTGTTAAATTCCCAATTGAAGAGGTTTTCAAATATGCCTTTGTGTTAGTTTATTTGTTTTTATATTCTCAAGGAGACAAGTTCAAGTTTTCATTACAGAAATTGGATGAGGAAGGAAATCAACAATCAGTTATTTTTTGGACTTCATTACTTATGAAGTAACAAAAGGAATATTCATATAAGCAGTTTGTAGAAATATTTCTCCATCCAACACTCAATTTACTAAATAGCACTACAAAGCCTAGGATCAGTGAAGAAATCAGAAAAGTGCTGCAACTATCATATCAAGCCTGAACAGGAGATTGGTATCTCTATCAAAATTACATAGAACTTGAAGTTTATGGCTGTGATCTTCCCCCTTACAAGTTGCCAAAATTCCTCCCAATGAGGATTTTTGCATTAGAATACATCACACAAATGCTTAATGTTGATGAAGTACATTTTGTATCTGCTAAAGAGAAGTCACAATTCAAAATAAAAACATAGATAAGACCTTTTATCTATAATAGCAGGAGAGCAGGGGAAGAATCAGAAAAATTGCTTAAAGAGATGCAATTTAGCCTCGGTTTCACATGGTCATATGATCCAGTTGGTGTTATTTCTAAACTAAGGGTAGCTACGCCCTATTTTCATACACACAGATTAGAAATTGAGAGATATATGAATCAAATTGAATGGATTTAGGATACTTTACAAGAAGCTGAAGAAAAAATAGTGTCTACATCATCATTACATACTCTTATTGCACATGAGAGAGCATGAAAAAGGATCAGAGAAGATCAGTTATCTCCAATGATTGACTCATCTAACAAAGAATTCAAAATCCATTACAGAAAGAAGACAAAGCTCAATCCAAAAGTCAATCCTAGCAAGGATTCAGAGCAAGAAATGATTATTATTACCAAAGAGACACCTCCTTCCACACAGTTGGGTGATCAAAATAATTCTACTTCTACTACTTTAGTAGTTTCTCAAGATCACATCAAGCCATTAAAATTAGGACAGTTGTTACAGGGTAAAAAGAGAAGACTATATTTTATACCTTCAGGGAGATAAATTTGAAGACAAGCACATATAATAATTCTTGGAAGCAAACTCCCATCTCTCAGAGCACGTTTCTCTCATCTTTTGATTCAGATAAGGGAAAAATGCAGCTTGTTTTTCTTCAAGCACAAATTCCACAGTCAAGTCAAAATTAGATTACTAAAAGACTGCATTTGAATCTGATACTAAGGAGATACATCCAATAGATAAAATGGAGTTACATAAACAAACTGGTGAGATGATTTCATCCACTCCCACTAACACTGCTATGAGTTTGCCAAAATTGCAGGTTTCACTGGCTAATATCCAATCACGTCTAAAAATGGAGAAAGTTTCTTCATTTTCTAAAGACACAAGAATCAAAACTCTAGAATACCTGGTGATAAAATTTTGATATGATCCTTCCAATGTCAATGCAGCATAATAAATCATCAAAAAGAAAAAAAAATCATAGCAGCATTAAGAAAGCAATTGAAGGTTCCAGCTACAGAAGATCCTCTCGCAAAAGACATTGAAGAGACTGAATCCCGGAAAACAGAAATGATGAAGTTGATTATGGAACAAAATGGTCAAATAAAAAAAATGGAACCAGAATTGGAGAAAATGAAAATGAAAAGGAACAAAAAACAAAAACATATAAAGTTCCTTTTGAAGTAGTGTCTCTTGCAGTTATTCTTATAGACAAAACTGCTACGACAATTACTGCACATGGAGCTAAGCAGCTTACTAAAGTAGTACAGAATATGTCAATTCAGGAAGAAGAGATCAAGAAACTACAAGACCATGTGCAATTGCTACAATATCAAAAGTCTAAAGATGAAAATTCACATGTAGCTGAAGCATAGAGAGTTAAAAAGATAATTGAGAGGTTGCAAAAAGAAAAAAAGGAATCAGCCATTGGGAACACTTTGGGCCAAGTAAAAGAAATAATATGGGCAGACATCATGGAATCTCTTAATGAAATTTGGCCAATTATTCATATTATATTTGAACAAAAGGAGTTGATACAAAAAGAAAATGAGGTCATTGCAACAATTAAAGCACATCTTGGAGAAAAGCCTGCTACAACAAACAGCATTATCAAATTTCTAAATTCAAGGAATAGGTATGAGCTAGATGATTTGGGCATAGATGATAGAAAATAAACAATCCTAGAGGTAAAGAGGGTTCTCACGAAGAAGAATTTAATTCTGCAGCTTGCAGAGAAGTTTCATAGTCTGGAAATCATAGTGCAGAGATTTTTTAGCAGAATAGAGCCTCTGACACAGAAAGGATTTCCTTCTCTCTTTGTAATCAATAACAAATTGATGACAAAAGAAGATTATTGGAGAAGACTTAAAGAAATTTCCAGAGATACTGCCAAATTTTCAAACATCAAAGGCACAATGAAAGAAAGGGCACTATTGGGAACACTAATCAATGATATTTTTATTTAGTATGAGATAAAACATGTTTTCGTGGTGAGGCCAAATTTTTCCAAGTACACTAAAATGGATGAATTTTATCATAAGGTAATAAAATTGACCTTCATGGATGAACAACGTTGGGAAAAATTGTGTGAATTTCAGGAGTGAATGTTAAAGGAGAAAATTCAACTTATTCCAGGTCATCAATCAGCTAACAGCCAGAGCAATCCACAATTCTCTCCTTTCAGCAACCGTTTTCAGTTAGAGCAGCGACAACACATCAAAAAAAATTTATTTGCATGTTACAGTTAGAGTTTAGTTTGGAAAATAAAGCGTTGTCTATTATGATAGCATTTAATGTAATCTATTGTAAAATAATTTTTCTATAAATACTTCACTATACGAAATAAAAGAAGTTGCAGCAGATATTGTGAGATTCATGTGGTATTTTTTTTAGCACTGTGAATTTCTCGTTGTTATTTCATTTCCACTTCAGTTTCTGTGTGAAAATATTACTAGTTTATAAACAGAGATCAATTATATGTTCTGTTTATTAAGATTTCCATAAATGTGTTTTTTTCTTCTGAAGAATGAGTTCATTTTAAATGCTCATTTATACCCTTGCCTTTTCTATCATCACATACACAATGAAAACTTAATTGTGCTCAATAAGTCTACATACCTTGCCTTATTTTATTCTCTACAATTTCAGTCTTTGAAATCATATTTAGTTTCAACGATCATTATTTTTGTCCAGCAAACAAATTATAAAACAAATTTAAAACAAATTAACTTATATCTAGCCTAAAATATGGTACTCAGTCTTAAATTGAATATTTTAAAAAGTGACATAGAGAGAGCCCTCTCTAGTTAGGTAGGGCTAGCTACCTAGCTAAAGGTTGGTTTTTGGTTACATTCCTTCACTCCTATTTTCAGCCTAGGAAGTTGGGGAGAGTGATAACACCACAAACCACATAAATAATAAGTACTAACCTCAAACACTTGTATGCCATCCATATGGAATATTTTTTATGCTTGATCAATAATACCTTTATTTATACAATGCAGTGAAGGCCCATTACTTGGGATTTTTACCTTTGAATTGGTAGGAAACTATTTTAATTTTGAATTTGATAAATTATTTTCTTATAATTATTTTCCCCAAATGAATTCTCTTGACCAATCATCTTTGACTAATATAGATTTTGTCGAATAATATTTCTTTATTAGGTATTTTTTCCCTGGCTATTAAATTTAACACTCCCTCTCAGCTAGGGAGTAATTTACATCTACATACATAGTCTCATCTCACATCTTCTTTGCTCCCTCTCAAAACAATATCATCTCGAATGCCATTTCACCATATAAGAAGGTAGGTAGTTGTATCATCATTACATCTCATCTCATAGAATAATAATAATGTGCAATAAATGATAGGGGAGATCAATCCTCAAACCCTATTAATATTTTAGTCTAATAAAATGACCTCCATCTCAATTATATCAATAAAATATAAATCTCATCATATCTCATCATTTGATAATCAGATAAACAATCTCAATCTAATAGAAGAAGAAGAAGAAGGATCATCATATGGGACTCTGTCACATCATCATAATAGGGAAGCATATGACTTCCATCATATATCTAATATAAATGTAGTCATTTGAAATAGAATCATTGTCGTCATTAAGTCATATCTCAATTATGTGCATCTCGCTCATCTTCATCTGTTGAACGGTCTCAAATCTGAAAAAGAATAATTTGACATCATAATAGAGCTTAGATCAACCCACAACACACAGGAGAGCTAATCTCAATATGGAACAACATTAGGTAACCTTGCTCAACTTAGAGCCACACCATCGAGGAGCCAATGCTACCACCCTATATCCAGTGACAATAGGAGATATCCACCTACCAGCAAGAAGGGTAGAGATCACATCAATCCTATCGTCCAATGAAAATTGGGAGAGACACATCTACTAGCAAGGGTATATATCACACCAATACCAATGTCTATTGACCTTCCCAAGTTGTCCCTGAAGAGACAAGTGGTAGAAAACATGCATCCTCTATAATTGAGGGAGACCCACTTGATATGCAAGGATCATGTCTACTCAAGCTTTCCTAAGGGAAATCCACTTTCTATGAAAGGATCACACCTACTCAAGCCTACCTAAGGGAAATCCACTTTCTATGCAAGGATCACACCTACTCAAGTCTTCTCAACACATTATCCAAATGGGGAGTAAGTCCCAACAAGTTTTGCTTATGGGTAGGATGCATACTTGGGTATATTATGTCAATCATGATAGGGGGAGATACACAAGTTTTCATAATTAAAAAGGATCATGCATACCTTATGGTGATAATAGTACAGATCCACTTATCACAAATGGTAAGGATCACACCAATCCTATTATCCAAAGATACCTCAACCTAGAAGCCCTTAATTTTCAATTCCCTTCTTGGGATATCAAACAAAGGGGAAGTGTTAGGTCCCTATATTACTAGTTTAGTCCCTTATTGTTATTAGTGTAGCCCCATTATTTTTATTGTTGTACCCTTGTAACCCCAGTATTGTTATTATTGTGCCCTTACATTATTATTTTTAGGTCGTCTAGGATTATATTGCGGCCCCATGGACTCCTATATATAGAAGGAGGTTTTGGTCATTTGTATCATCCAAGAGTTATTAATTTATGTAATGTATTGGAGGTTGCCCCCTCGAAGTGGCTGATTTCTAAGGCGTTGATCTCTCTTTTCTTCTATTTTTCGAGCTGGTTTCATAACATTTGGTATCAGAGCTTTGGATTCTAGGGTTTCACTGCTCCAAACAGGTCATCGTGGAGTTTTCGCTATAAATTTTTTTCTACGAAGGTTCAAAAGCTAAAATTTTTACAGAGCGAAGCCAAAATCCTGAAGAACGCTGTGGAAAAATTTCAAATCTTGGTTCACAATATTTTCATAGATATGATCTGTGCAAGTTAGGGCTTTTTTCAGGCTCTTGAATTTAACCTAAATAGGTCATTGTGGAATTTTCGCTATAATTTTTTTCTACGAGGGTTTAGAAGCTGGAATTTTCACAGAGCGAATCTACAATCTTGAGGAACGTCGTGGAAAAATTTCAAAGCTTGATTCGAAATATTTGCGGAGATAGGGTCTATGGAAGTTAGGAAATTTTCAGGCTCCTGAATTTCATCTCAAAGAGATGACCATGGGAAAATCGTCATAACTCTCTCTCTGAGCATTGGATTTGAATTCTGTAAATATTTGGCACAAGTAAACGGAATTTTGTTTCCTCTATATCAATTTCAGAGCCAAATGAGGAAATAGTGACACGTGGAATGCTGTACAAGGTCGCTCTACTGAACCAGTCCATAATTAGGTCATTGTGGGAGATTTGGCATAAATTTTCCTTGAAGAATCCAAATCAGGTTAGACCTCTAGAATTTGAAATAAGATTCAGAGGGCTACTACAGGGCCCAATTTCAAATATTGAAGATCTGAAATCACAGAGATAATTCAGTTTCACTATCGAGCTCCTCAAAATCAAGAAAAAGGTGTGTATTTTTTTCAAATTACATAAGTCTCGTTTGAAAAAATTAGTTTGAATTTATTCCAAGGGAATATTGAAGAATAGATATCAATATTGGGTTCTAAAATTCCTCATAAAAATAATTCAACACCCATTAAGCCTTCATAAGGCTCTACTATGAACCATGAAGGCAGAGAAATGCAAGAGCAAGTGCACCAAATTTCGCTATCACAAAGAGCAACAAAAAATGAAATGGAAGTTTTGAAGAAAGGCATGGAAACTAAGATGGATGGTTTGAAGAAAGGCGTGGAAGCTAAGATGAATGGTTTGGAAGCTAAGATGGATGGCATGGAAGTTGGCATGGAAGCTAAGATGGATGAAATGGAAGCTAATATCGATGAAAAAATGGAAAACATGAAGAATGATCTAAAATTAGACATCGAAGGTTTGGCAAAGTTGATAAAAGAAATGTTTCCTAATGGCGAAAATATGGTAGAGGAAACTCATGATGACAACAAAATAAATGTTAATCGTGATTTCATAAACTCTAATGTTGGATGGAAGAACCACCATATTCCAAATATGGATATGAGGAAGTTTGATGGGAATGATCCCGTAATTGTCACTTGGTCAATTTTTATGGAGGAAATGATAGCACATTATGAAGGTACAAAAATCAACACCTTCTTTAGCAAATTGATAAATCTCAAACAAAATGGTTCAGCGGTGGAGCACATTGAGGACTTCCAAAAATTGAATATAAGGGTAACTGATATTCCATAGGAACATAGGATTGATGTTTTCATAGCGACTTTAAAGGATAACATCCAACATGAAGTTCGTGTTTGGGAACCTGATTCATGGGAAAAGGCATTCAGGTTGGCAAGAAAATTGATTGTAAAATTATGGCGACAAGGAAGCCTACCACTCACATATATAAAGAAGGAAGTGTTGATAATCCTAGACTTCCAAAACCTACAAGGTTGACACAATAACAATTGGAAGAAAAAAGAGAAAAAGGGCTTTGCTACAGTTGTGATAGAAAATACACTAAAGGTCATAATTGTGCTAAGAAGAAATTATTTTACATAGATTGTGAAGAGGAAGAAGAAAATGAACGAGAATCTTCAAAAGAAGAGGATATACACCAGGAGTCAACCCTAGAAGAGGAAGAAATGAGTCTGTCCATATCGTGTAATGCATTGGTAGGAACTACCACTCCTCAAACTCTCAAGATATAAGGACATATCAAGAAGAAAAAGGTAATAGTGTTGATTGATTCGGGTAGTACCCATAATTTTATTCATTGTAAGGTAGGCAGGGAATTAATTTTTTTCCTATACCCCACACCAAAATGTCAAGTGGTGGTTGCAGATGGAGGAACTATAAATTTCTTTGGAAAATGCCATAATATCAAGCTAACTATGGGGGAATATGTATTGAATAGTCCAATGCTTTCCATTGCAATTAGAGGTGCTGACATTGTACTAGGAGTACAATGGTTACAATATTTGGGGACGGTATCTTTTAATTTTCAAGAACTTTTCTTGAATTTTTTTTCAAATGGAAAGGAAGTCGAATTACGGGGTATCGCAGGGAAGTCAGGAAAGATTATAAGCTCTAATGTCATGACAAAGCTTCTAAAGAAAGAACAATGAGGCGTAATTGCACAATTATGCTCACTAGAAGTTCCAACATCAAAATCATCTATTTCTACAGATCTCCAAAAAGCCTTGGACAATCATTCCAAGGTGTTTGAAACTCCCAAAGGACTCCCACCTATTCGTGATCGCGATCATGTTATTCATTTGATTCCAGGAAGTGTTACTCCAAACATCGGCCTTATAGATATCCTTATGTCCAAAAGAGCAAAATTGAACGTATGATTGCAGAAATGTTAGAGGTTGGTATAATTCAACCTAGTCAAAGTTCTTTCTATGCTCCAGTAGTAATGGTGCACAAGAAGGATGGATCATGGCACATGTGTTTGGATTATAGGGAGCTCAATAAGTTCACTATTAAAGATAAATTCCCCGTTCATGTGATTTATGAATTATTGGATGAATTACATGGAGCAATTTATTTTACCAAGTTGGATCTTCGTTCAAGGTATCATCAAATTAGAATGAAGACTGAATATATTCCGAAAACAACATTTTGAAATCATGAGGGTCATTATGAATTTTTGGTCATGCCTTTTGGCCTTACCAATGCACCTTCTACATTTCAAGAGTTGATGAATTCCATTTACAAACCCTTCCTTAGAAAATTTGTGCTAGTATTTTTTGATGATATACTAATCTACAGTAGGTCTTGTGTAGAAATTATATGCACTAAGCATGCATATGTCCTAGATTCACCTAATCTCACACTAAGCATGCATATGTCCTAGATTCACCTGATCATTCCACTTGTTAATCTTTTGTGGAAAATTAATTGCACACACATGTAAAGCATCAATAAAAATAATCGCACATAACACAGTTGTTTAACGAGAAAGCCTAAAGCTGAAAACCCCAACTATCATATATTATGTATCATGGAGATCATATGAAAATCTCATACAAATCTTATCAAGCTCTCAGTACAATACAATCATCATACACTAATCAAGAATAATCTTGCAAATCCATGCACTGATCACTGCCCCCTGCTAGCCTACCTCCACTGCACAATCCCTGCTGAAGAATAGCTCTTGATGAATTCGAATTACTCTTCCTTGACTACGTGATTATAATTGGAAAATCCAATGTATATATAGATGCAATTCATGCATCAATATGGTCACAACAGATATTCCATCTTGCCCTTTCACCTATCTCTCCACTGGGTCTCCACTGAAACTGCCATGCACTATAGTTAACTATTGTATTGTTCAGTTGATTAATGAGTTATTATTTATGAATTAATGAACTAATTATTTCACTCCAATCTCACTAGTGTATTGTAAAGTTCTCCAAGAGAATGAGTTGATATTTAGAGTCTGATTATTATTAAGGGCTAATAATAATCAACATGCATCTATTTTTAGATCGACGATCTATAAATAGACTTCACCCAATCTTCTAAAAATAGAATTTCATCTATTTTTCACATTTGACCAACCATCTACAAATAGCCTCCTGCTACATATAGAATATGCTCACCATGTCTAAAAATAGACATACACCTAAAAATAGCCTGTGCGGGCACCACCTAGTTTAGGTGATTATTTTCCAACTAGTATCAAGGATGATGTTTCAAGATGCCTCCTTCACTATTTATTGTTGCAAACTTCAACACTCCCTCTCAATAAGAAAGGACTTTCTTTGCATGCGATATGCAACTCCATGCAATCACCCTGCAACCTTTGCAAGCACCCTACAACTCCATGCGTCTGCTCTGCAACTCTAATGCAACACTTCTGAAACTAAATAGCCTCCAAACAACTCAATCAGTCTAATGCATCTATCATCAAATAATTTGACTTCTGCTTAGCTAGTGCACATGTCTTCAGGAACCACTGCGCTGTTGAACTCTGCACCCATGCACTCTGCACTTGCTGTCAACTCTAAACCGCACTCTAGTATCTGACACTGTCACTTTGATATGTCTGCATTAATCCAACTGATCATGCTACTGCTGCTCTATGGGCACCTCGTATCCAGGTTCAATTTATGAGATCCACACCATCTCAATTAATCCTTCCCATAAATTTCTTCTTGGAGTATCCATGATGGTAGGTCGCCCTGCCTTTACCCACATTGTCATTCACAAGCTATGCATATAAAAATGCATCCCAAATATTTTCCCCAAATAAGACTCTAAGTCTGGACATTTTCAAAAATTTTGCAGAAGATTATAAATTAAATCTTCAAGGAAGATTTCTTCAACTTCTAATACATTCCAAAAGTCAATTCTTTCATGTGGAAGCTTTAGAACTGAACTTCAATTGAAGCTTGTACTCAATTAAACCCTTGGTTATAAAACCAATCCAACCTTCATATCCAAGGTTCTTTCAAAATATCATTTCACTATGATTATAAAATAATACAGCCAATTCTCATATGCGGAAGCTCTATTTCATTTATAACTTATGGTAATAACCATGCCAAACCCACTTCAATATTTCTCAATTTAACATTCGACCTTTACATCTTAATCAAACCCAACATTTATATAATCAAGCCCCAAGGCTTATCATAATATTTATCCATGTGAATATCTCAATTCAAAGGTTCGAATTTGTTTAACTTAATGCCAATGCCTCTAGGCATAAAACTTCGGCTGTGGAAATTTATATAAAATTCAGACTTTTATTAAAAATCCAAACACCAGCATAAACAACATTTAACGCATATCAATTAACATACCTTTCATCCAATGATCACCAGTTGCGCATACTATGAACCATATCATATGCCCCACACCATTCATTTCAACGAATCTTGATTCAAATTTCATGTTTAAACCTCTGCTCAACATCTGTTTCAAGCCTTCATTTCGGCACTTCTCACTTGCATTCCTTGTCAAAAGACCAAATCTCATCGATTTGAATTAATTATTCACACATGATTAATATGCACTATTTTGCGGCTTCATTCATGCCAAATACAGCGTTATGTATTAATATGAAACAAACAAACAGATATTTTCATTAATCTAACAACACTCCCACTTGCAATTAACGCACAATTCCATTGCCAATTCCGAACTCAACTTATCAAATTGGATTTGATAATGCTAGTTTAATGTTGTGAATTTAAAATCGATCCCAAGTCAGATCTGAAATTGATTGAATTAAATCGAACAGTTCATTCAGATTCTAATTAAACCACGCCTCATACCCATCACTCAGTCGACTCATCATTACTGCTTTCAATTCTGGTACCTCACCTCATAGAATTCGACTTCTGTTTCAAATCAACATTCTTCTTCATAAGATCAAGTTCTATATCTTCTGACCCGTAGTTTTATTTCAACACTTGCGCTAGCTCTATATTAAATTCTCCATCGTGCCACCATTCTGCTATCGCTTTTGGACGTAGTTCCTTGTGCCTTCAAGTTCTTTGACTGATAAATAAGATTAACGCACAACACCTTTCCTTGAATCCGTGCGTTCTTTTGATTGGAATTTGCTGTGTTATCAACATATATATTTGCATTCAACAAAGAATTAAACTCTTTGTATACTTACTTCTACTGTGCCATTCAATTCGATTCTCACAATTTCTTCAGTGACCTCAACCCTCAATAGGTCGATTTCATTTCAAGGCTTGAACCTACAATTTTTCACACAGATTCAATGTATTTACTAGTCATTCATCGATTATTAATTCTCTATTACATTCTGTGGATATTCACAATTCTGGTTTGTGCGCTTTCTCTAACATCTGCAAACCTTTATTTCATTCTACTCAAAACATAAAATCGACATTAAATAACATCGATCCTTCCCTCATATGCAGAGATTCATCTATTACAAGGTTTATCATATGCATAAACTCAGAAACTTAAACATTTCTCATGCAGAATTTAATCAAGAAGACATACATTTCACCAGAATTTTTAAAAACAAATTCTTCATCAATAAAAACAAATGTAATCAAATACAAAACCCTCTTGTCCATGGCCTAATTTTCAAATCAATGGCCCTTTTACAAAAGCTCATAGGCTTACAAATTATGTTGTCCAAACCTCACCTCTCTATCTATTCTCCTCTATTTTGCCTTTGAGGCTTATTAATTTATACAAATTTAATTGAACCAATTTAGGTTCAAATCCCTTCAATAACTCAACAAAGTCCTCAAATATCTCAAACCCCTACAATCTAGATTTTATCCCTAAAATCTTGAAACTAAATCTAACTTAGGCTTCATAATTAATTCTTAGATATCTAAAATCTAATTTCTCTCATGTTCTCCAAATCATTTGGGAACATTAACAAACCCTCAAAATAATTAATTAAAATCACTCAAAAATCCCATTAATATTTACATAAAATCAATATTCTCTCAAAAAAATAAGACCCCCTATGTTTAATAAAATACAAGGTATTTTTTCGAATCTAATGCCCCTGCATCAGACTCCCAAGGTTGAAAATTATCATGATCTCCTGATCATGTGTTTAAGTCTTTTTCCGCCTGGATCCCACACTTTTTTGTCCAAGTTATCATCTATTTCTGCTTTTTGTTGCTTTTCTCCAGGTCTCCATACTTTATGCTGCCTTGCTCCTCTTGTTGCACTTTCACAGTCTATATTTGTCTTTCTTTTGCTAGTGCTACTGCTTCTTCTTCCTGCTGATATCTTCCTCTGATATAATTTCATCATTATCTTTATGATTAGTTCAATTTCCTTGTCCAATAATTCTTCAGATTGCTGATTTCTTTCTTCTCTTGCTTTTAATTGTTGAGCCCTTGTTTGCTGAGCTCTGGCTTCTATGCTTGCTTCTGCTCTTACTGCCACCCAATCATCCATACCCTCTTGTTTTCTGAAAACTTCTTGCTGATTGTCACTTAAGACAATTTCTCTGCCTTCTCCTATCATCAATTTACTGGACTGGTACATTGTGTACTCCTTTCTGTTGTCTTCATCTCTTTGCATCTGCAATTCCCAATTCTGAAATTGAGATCTTTCTTTCTGCACTAAATTCTAATTATTCAGCATTAATTCCAGCAACTTAATTTCTTTATTCCATGGATTAGATGATTCCACAGAATTTTCTTCTTCTTCTTTCATTTGACTGCTCAACTGAGTCAAATGTTCTTCAGTGCCTACAACAACACCTGCATTCATAAAAAAATTGTTAAAATAAAAATCATAAGGCCTCAATGCCTTACTTTCCCCTGCCAGCATTTCAGTATGTTTTCCTAAATTTTCCTTTTCTATCAGCACATCAGTATGCTAATTCTCTCTTCCCAAAGAATTCTCTGAAGAATTATCAAAAATGACAACTACTCCTTCATTCACACCATCTGTCTCCATGATTTTTTCCTATTCACTGTGATGAACTCTATCTTCTGCAATCTCCCTTTCATACTCTGAATTCTCCAACAAATATTCCAGTAATGCAATTTATCTGTGGAATTTCTGAAGTATCTCATCATCACTTACAATCCTTGCATTCATACACAAATTTTTAGTTTGTAAATCAAAATTTTCAACAATATCAAATGTTGTTTCATATACCAGCTCTTCAGACTAAACCACTTCTTCTACATCCACAAGAATTTCTTCCTGTGTTGTAACAACTTCAAGTACAAAAGCATCACTGCTTTCTTCTTCAGAGTATTTATCTCCTGAAAGATAATTTCCCATGCTTATGAAAACTTCACAATATTTCTTATCCTCCTTTGCAAAACCTCTAATCACATCACAATTATCAGTTACAAAAATACAAGGTTTTACATCATCGAGCTGATCTAGATTTTCCCAAAAGTTTAGGAAATCATCAATGATATCCTCTTATGTTTCATCAATGGAAACTTCCACTTTCAACTCAGCTTCTCTGATTTCTTCTATACATCCCAACTATACATTCATCCTCTGTTCAAGCTTTCTTAGCTTCTCTACAAACTGCATGTTCATCTGTTGTTCTATCCTCTATTGTAGCTTCTGCCACTTCACTCTCTTCTTCATGAGCCAACCAACTCTTTGGCTTTCCTCTATCATCATCTTTAGTTTATTAAACTGTTCCCTGATCTCAGCTAACTCTTTTTCATATTCTGCATCAATCAATTTTTGTCTTATGCCAACTGCTTTGGCATCTTCTTTCTCCTCTCTTCTGATGTGGTCTCTCTCTGAACCTCTACTCTCTCCTTTATGAATTTCAGTAGTCATTTTTTCTCCATGAGTTCCTCACTCATGAGTTGCATTAAATCCTCTACAATAGCAAGCTCTCCTGCTACCACTTACCTCACCAATACTTTCCTTCAGATCTGGTCTTTTGGTAAATACTGGTTCTCCTTCTGCTGGAACCTTTTGAGCATTTCTTCACTTCTCCTTTAGGCTTCACTCATTTGCAAATTTTTGAACACAATTTTCCTATTCATTCAACCTTTGTTGAATTCTTCAAGGTTCTGCCACATTCACTTAGAATCCCTTGCTGGACTCCTTCATCACTGCTCTTGTGATCTACTTCTTTCTGCTGAGACTTTCTTCAACTTGCTTGCAACCTAAATTCTGAAAACAGCCTTCGAACCAGAGTTAAATATCATTTTTCAACTCACCTTCAAGATCACTGTTGATATTTCTTCACCTCTCACCTGCACTGCATCTCTGTGCTGCAATCTTCATCAATTTCAAAATCTGATATTTATTCATCACATGCAATTAATTCAATTTTAAAAACTTAAATCTTCAAACAGAGCTATTCCAGCTCTAATACCACTTGATGGCAGGAGGCCCTGCCTTTACCCACATTGTCATTCACAAGCTATGCATATAAAAGTCATTCCAAATATTTTCCCCAAATAAGACTTCAAGGAAGATTTCTTCAACTTCTAATACATTCCAAAATTCAATTCTTTCATGCGGAAGCTTTAGAACTTAACTTCAATTGAAGCTTGTACTCAATTCAACCCTTGGTTATAAAACCAATCCAACCTTCATATCCAAGGTTCTTTCAAAATATCATTTCACTATGATTATAAAATAATACAACCAATTCTCATATGTGGAAGCTCTATTTCATTTATAACTTATGGTTAATAACCATGCCAAACCCACTTCATTATTTCTCAATTTAACATTCAACCTTTACATCTTAATCAAACCCAACATTTATATAATCAAGCCCCAAGGCTTATCATAATATTGATCCATGTGAATGTCTCAATTCAAAGGTTCGAATTTGTTTAACTTAATGCCAATGTCTCCAGGCATAAACCTTCATCTATGGCAATTTATATAAAATTCAGACTTTTATTAAAAATCCAAACACCAGCATAAACAACATTCAACGCATATCAATTCACATACCTTTCATCCAATTATCACCAGCTGCGCATACTATGAACCATATCATATGGCCCACACCATTCATTTCAATGAATATTGATTCGAATTTTATGTTTAAATTTCTGCTCAACATCCATTTCAAGCCTTCATTCCGGCACTTCTCACTTGCGTTCCTTGTCAAAAGACCAAATCTCATCGATTTGAATTAATCCTTCACACAAGATTAATATGCACTGTTTCACAGCTTCATTCATGCCAAATACAGCGTTATGTATTAATATGAAACAAAAAAACATATATTTTCATTAATCTAACAACGCTCCCACTTGCAATTAACGCACAATTCCATTGCCAATTCCGAACTCAACTCATCAAATTGGATTTGATAGTGTTGGTTTAACGTTGTGAATTTAAAATCGATCCCAAGTCGGATCTGAGATTGATTGAATTAGATTGAACAATTCATTTAGATTCTAATTAAATCATGCCTCATACCCATCGCTCAGTCGACTCACCATTACTGCTTTCAATTCTGGTACCTCACCTCACAGAATTCGATTTCTGTTTCGAATCAGCATTCTTCTTCATAAGATCAAGTTCTATATCTTTTGACCTGTAGCTTTATTTCAACACTTGTGCTAGCTCTGTATTAAATTCTCCATCGTGCCACCATTTTGCTATCGCTTCTGGATGCAGTTCCTTGTGCCTTCAAATTCTTTGACTGATAAATATGATTAACGCACAACACCTTTCCTTGAATCCGTGCGTTCTTTTGATCAGAATTTGTTGTGCTATCAACATATATATCTGCATTCAATAGAGAATTAAAATCTGTGTATACTTACTTCTACTGTGCCATTCAATTCTATTCTCACAATTTCTTCAGTGACCTCAACCCTCAATAGGTAGATTTCATTTCAAGGCTCGAACTTGCAATTTTTCACACAGATTCAACGTATTTACTAGTCATTCATTGATTATTAATTCTCTATTACATTCTATGGATATTCACAATTCTGGTTTGTGCACTTTCTCTAAAATCTGCAAACCTTTATTTCATTCTACTCAAAACATAAAATCGACATTAAATAACATCGATCCTTCCCTCATATGCAGAGCTTCATCTATTACAAGGTTTACCATATGCATAAACTCGGAAACTTAAACATTTCTCATGCAGAATTTAATCAAGAAGACATATACATTTCACCAGAATTTTTAAAAACAAATTCTTCATCGATATAAACAAATGTAATCAATTACAAAACCCTCTTGTCCATGGCCTGATTTTCAAATCAATGGCCTTTTTACAAAATCCCGTAGGCTTACAAATTCTGTTGTCCAAACCTCACCTCTCTATCTATTCTCCTCTATTTTTCCTTTGAGGCTTATTAATTTATACAAATTTAATTGAACCAATTTAGGCTCAAATCCCTTCAATAACTCAACAAATTCCTCAAATATCTTAAACCCCTACAATCTAGATTTTATCCCTAAAATCTTGAAACCAAATCTAACTTAGGCTTCATAATTAATTCTTAGATATCTCAAATTTAATTTCTCTCATGTTCTCCAAATCATTTGGGAACATTAACAAACCCTCACAATAATTAATTAAAATCACTCAAAAATCCCATTAATATTTACATAAAATCAATATTCTCTCAAAAACATAAGACCCCCTATGTTTAATAAAATACAAGGTATTTTTCTGAATCTAATGCTCCTGCATCAATCCATGCATTTCACCCCACCTCTTACCTGGTGGTATAGCTACATGAACTCCCTCTGCCCATCTGGCATGAAATTTCTTTGCATGAGTGGTTGCTCCCACTCCATGATCCTCATCTTGTGGCTGCTCCACATCCTGAGGTTCACTCTTACCTGCATGCAAATCCTGCTCCCTCTCAAGCTTCAATTGCATGTCTTTCTTGCACTTCCCAACAGTAGGAAGCTCCGTAGAAATCCCATCTACATCAAATCTAAAAATATTCGTCTGCATCTCCAGTTGTGGCTTCTCCACAACCTTTTGAGACTGCTTCTCATGCTGCATGTTGAGAGGCTCCCTCTCAACCACCAAGTCACTAACCTCTGATTTTCTCCTCAAATATTTGCATGCATCTTGTACCTCAGTGCATGTAGATTCTTGGCTCGTGCACATTACAATTGTCCCACCATCGCAAAATTTTCTAACAAAAGAGTTGATTTTAAATCGACGATATCTCCCTCATCCGAGCTTCGATTCGACCGATGTTTTTTTCCAATTTGGGTATTTTTTGGCAAGGAATCCAAATATGCTATTTTTTTCTAAAAATATTTCACCAAAAAATTCAAATATTCTCTGCAAACTCACGCACCCAAAAATTCCTGCTTTCATTCCATGTAGAAAATCTATAACACGGCTTCGATACCATGTAGAAATTATATACAATATGCATGTATATATCTGAACTCTCCTAATCTAAAAATATTTATCTTCTTGCTAAATACATAATCCTTGCACTATAATTCTTGCAGAGATTTAATCAACAATTGCAAAACACATGAAGCAATAAAAACACACATAACACAGTTGTTTAACGGGAAAGCCTGAAGCTAAAAACCCCAACTATCATATTATTTATCATGGAGATCATGTAACTATCTCATACAAAGCTTAGTACATCAAGCTCTCAGTACAATACAATCATCACACACTAATCAAGAACAATCTTGCAAATCCATGCACCGATCTCTGCCCCCTGCTAGCCTACCTCCACTATGCAATCCAAGCTGATTACAAAGACCAATTCAATGTAATCCCACTCTCCTTGACTACGTTATTATCATTGGCAACTCCAATGTATATATAGATTCAATTCATGCATCACTATGGTCACAACAGATAGTCCATCTTTCCCTTTCACCTATCTCTCCACTGGGTCTCCACTGTAACTGCCATGCACTGTAGTTAACTGTTTTATTGTTCAGTTGATTAATGAGTTATTATTTGTGAATTAATTAACTAATTAATTCAATCCACTCTCACTAGTGTATCGTTCAGTTAGATTAGATACAACTAGCGCAACTGAGTCTAAATGAGTTAAACTGAATACAACTCCATAAACTACCCTTCCAACTCTGTCATAACTTTGCCACTTCAGTTCTAACTGAGTCCTCCATGCATGAACTCCAGTAAACCATTAGGAATTGTGTAATTCCTTCAGCCCATTGATTTTACAAATCTTTTCACTAAAATAAAGTGCTCCAAGAGAATAAGTTGATATTTAGAGTGTGATTATTATTAAGGGCTAATAATAATCGACATGCATCTATTTTTAGATCGATGATCTATAAATAGACTTTACCCAATCTTCTAAAAATAGAATTTCATATATTTTCACATTTGACCAACCATCTACAAATAGCCTCCTGTTACATATAGAATATGCTCACCATGTCTAAAAATAGACATACACCTAAAAATAGCATGTGTGGGCCCCACCTAGTTTAGGTGATTATTTTCCAACTAGGATCAAAGATGATGTTTCAGGATGCCTCCTTCACTATTTCTTGTTGCAAACTTCAACATCTTGGAAGGATCATGTTCAACATGTTGACAAGGTGCTCAAACTATTGTAGGAGAAACAATTATATGCAAAAACATCCAAATGTTTCTTTAGAGTACAAGAGGTGGAATATCTGGGTCATATTGTATCTCACGAGGGTGTAAAGGTAGACCCTAACAAAATTAAAGCCATTAAGGAATGGAAATTCCCCACAACCATAAAGCAGTTGTGAGGATTTCTCGAGTTAATAGGGTATTATCACAAGTTTGTTAAGAATTATGGGAGAATAGCAGCACCTCTAACAACATTATTGAAGAAAGATGCATTTTCATGGACTCCTAAAGCAACTAAGGCCTTTGAACATCTTAAAGAGGCAATTTTCCTAGCACTGGTCTTAGCTATGCCAGAATTCACAAAAACCTTTATTGTGGAATGTGATGCCTGAGGAAATGGAATTGGTGTTGTTTTAATGCAAGAAGGAAGACCCATTTCTTTTGAAATTCGTCCAATCAAAGGAAATTATTTACAGAAAGCTATTTATGAGAAGGAAATGTTAGCAAAACTACATGCATTAAAGAAATGGCGATCTTACCTAATGGGAAGACACTTCAAGGTAAAATCTGATCATGATAGTCTTAAACACTTTTTGGAACAAAGAATATCTTCAGAAGAGCAGCAAAAATGGGTCAAAAAGATGTTGGGTTATGATTTTGAAATAATCTACAAAAAATGGAAGCTAAATTTTGTTGTAGATGCACTCTCAAGAAAGAATGAAGAGTTGGAAGCTTTTCTTTGTGCCATTTATATTATCCAACCAGATTGGATAACCGAAGCAAGGGATGAATGGAAGAAGGACGAAAAGTGTGGAATCTCATTCAAAAGTTGTAGCAAGATCCTAGTACATCTGATACATTTAGTTGGAAAAATAATTCCTTATGGTACAAATATCGCTTATATCTTTTTAATAATTCCCAACTAAAACAAAATATTATTTTGGAATTGCACACTTGTCCTTTAGGAGGACACTTAGGATTTTTAAAAACTTGCCACAGGGTGAAGAAAGAATTTTTTTAGGATGGCCTTAAATCTAATATTCAAAATTTTACAGCGGAATGTTTGGTCTGCCAGCAAAATAAAGTTGAGACAATTAAAACCTCGGGGCTTCTACAACCTTTATCCATTCCAAGTCAACACTGGGAGGAGATTTCAATGGATTTTATCACAGGTTTACCTAAGTCCGAAGGAAAGAGTGTCATCATGGTGGTAGTTGATAGACTTACCAATTATGCACCATTTTCTGCATTATCTCATCCATTTAAAGCAAGTACAGTTGCTACTACATTTATGGACACAATTCAAAAGATACATGGAAACCCAAAGATTATTGTGAGTGACAGAGATACCATTTTTACTGGAAATTTTTGGACGAAGTTATTTTCTTGTTTGGGTACTCAATTAGCTCATAGCTCATCTTATCATCCTCAATCCGATGGTCAAAATGAGATAGTGAATAAATGTTTGTAAGGATATCTTTGTTGTTTTTTATTTGATAAACAAACACAGTGGGTCAAGTGGTTACCTCTCGCTAAATGGTGGTATAACACTTCCTTCCATACTACAGCAAAAATGACCCCATTTATGGCACTTTATGGATATCATCCACCATCCATCACATCATCTTTAAGAGAAAATTATAAGGTTCAAGCAGTGGAAGATCACATCAAGCATCAACAAGAATTTCTCCAACTCTTAAATGATAACCTAAATTTGGAACAAAATCGAATGAAACAACAGGCAGATCAAAATCGCAGCAAGAGAAGTTTTGATGTAGGAGACTGGGTATTTTTACGGCTACAACCATACAAACAAATTTCCCTCAAGTAAGCTAAGAAGGATAATAAATTATCGCCAAAGTACTATGGTCCTTACAAGGTATTGCAAAATATTGGTACTATGGAATACAAATTGAAGCTTCCGACTTCTTCGCGAGTGCATCCAGTTTTCCATGTTTCATGATTAAAGAAGGTTATAGGTGAAAATATTCCAATTCAAACAATATTTTTAGAACTTGATGAGGAAGGAAAAATCATATTGGAACCTAAAGCAGTCATGGAAACAAGAACTCGATAGCTACGAAATCGATCAATTTCAGAGTATCTCATCAAGTGGAAGAACTTACCCACTGAAAATTCTACATGGGAGGATGAGAATTTTATACAGAAGCACCCAGAGCTACGCAAGCATTGAGGAAAACACTTTTTTTAAGGAGAGGGGCATGTTAGGTCCCTATATTACTAGTTTAGTCCCTTATTGTTATTAGTGTAGCCCCCTTATTGTTATTGTTGTACCCCTGTAACCCCACTATTGTTATTATTGTGCCCTTACTTTATTATTTTTAGGTCAGATAGGATTATATTGTGGCCCCATGGACCCCTATATATAGGAGGTTTTGGTCATTTGTATCATCCAAGAATTGTTCATTTATGTAATTTATTGGAGGTTTCCCCCTCGAAGTGGCTGATTTCTAGGGCATTGATCTCTCTTTTCTTCTATTTTTGGAGCTGGTTTCATAACAGGAAGAGCTATACCCAGTGTCCTCTATTAGCCCAAACCCTTTCCTAGGAGGGTCACATCCATCAATCCATGTTTCTCTCTGAAGATTAGAAACATATCAAAATTCCCATATCAAGTACCAGCTTAAATATCTTACTAAAGAGTTCAACCATGTTTCCTTATGTAATATTTTTTGAGCAGTAGTCCTTTGTTTTTCCTATTTACATAATACATAAAATGTCAAAGAAAAATGTATAACATAAAGAAAATAATGCCATATTCATCATTTCTCCCTCTTACACAGGGAGACAGTGACCACGAGTCTAAGCTTGTCTCATATAGCAACATTATCATAATTCATGAAGATGTATTTATCCCTGCCATGACCAGACTCTATCTAACTCAGAGTGCATATAAAGATCCATAAATCCAGTAATAATCCATTAATTCAATCTAGCATGTCATAAAAGCGATTCTATATGAGAGGTGGATCCTAATAAACTAGTCCTATCAGCAAAGAACTGTTAGCTCATAAAATCAATAATCAAAGGCATATTTTTCAATAACATCATATGTTCATTGTTTCATTCTATATTCATGGGACTTTCTATCATTAATTGCAAATAAATAGTAGGTGTTGGAATCTCATCAAAGGTATCTCCCTCTGAATGGGAAGCCTCTTTAAATCAAGACATCAACTTGTTTGCCATATGTCATGCATCAACAAAATTGTAAGATCATGGAGCCAAATATATGAGTCTCTCTCTCTCTCTCTCTCTATAGATATATATATATATATATATATATGCACACACACACACACACACACGTATCATAGTCATGACAAGTCACCATCAGTTTTTACATTATCACATATGAACATGTCCTCAATCATCCATCAAAGTTTAATGTCATATAGTTAGGGTAGCTAACAAGTGTATATGTATTCTTCAAGGATAATAACATCACTTATTTATCACATTATACAAACACTTTTCATCAAAGTACTAACTTCATCAAGTCAAGACATCCATTTGCTACATTGTCAAATTTACTATGATGTTAAGTCATCATATAAGAGACACTCATCAAAGTCTTATCAAGTCAACAAGACAATAGTGAGTAGATCAATCTTACAAGCACAATATTGCCATTAATGCTACCATACTTTTTACAAGAATTTAGAACAGTATCAAGTTACCGGATATCAAAGTCAATTTTTTTGGCCTTACTTTACAAAATCTTATGATGAGTATCCAACTGCCATATATCAAGGGTTTATTTTAATTGTTACTATGAGGTGTACCAATAAATCAGGATGATTAACAACAATTATTCTTGAAGGATGGTTCAAGGAAGAGCTAATCACCTCTCGTTAAATATTATTATCTTCTATATTGATGTTACTTATTTTTGAACTACTCTTGTTTAGATTTATTATTTTGATTGTTGCTTACCTTTCCTTCATGAATATTTAAGTATTTGAATATTTCTAACTTCCTGTTGAAGATGTAATAAGCATTTCCTTCTTGAGGATCATCTGAAAATCATATGCATGAAAATAAAAGGAAGCTAGAGCATATATGCAAGTTGACTAAGCACCTACGACATTACAACTACCAATTGCAAACAAGTGCTACAAATTGTTGAAGATATATGAATATCACAAGGTATGTATAATATATATTTTTTCATTGAAAATTGAGACATGAGGTATAACAAAAATATCACCTTCATGGATAATTCATGCATTTTAGTCACATGTATATGAAAGTAAGTTTGATTTCCGGTACATATTGACTCCAATATTTTCAATATTCTTCATCAATGTCCAGGCCCAATAGAGACTAGCCCAGCTAGGGTTTCACTAAATTTTCAAGAGACTATCCAACGTGACCAACTAAACAATATCTAAGAGATAAGCCCAATACACATATTAGATCTAGGTTGGGGTTTCAAATTCTGTAGTCAATGGTCAATGTCATATGTTAATTGTCAACAAAACCCTAGGTCATATTCAGATGGATCTAGTGACCATGCATGCGGCTGAAGCTTTCCAACCACATGGAGCACCCTATCAAGTGTGTGGCTACAACCAAAAATTATGATTTCCAACCCTATATCCATAGGAAAAAATATTTTCTTCACATGTGTGAGCTCAGGCCCTACAATTTCATACTTTTTAAACCAATTTTCAAACCATATTCATACCTATGCGAGCATATCATATCTAGGTCGTTCTTCCATGCATACTTTAGGGGATTCTATCAAGGGCCCTAGCCTCATGTTATTTACTAGACATCAACTCCTCTTAGCAAAAGTGCCTATGCTTTTATTAAAACCCTAGCATTATTTTAGGTCTCCAATATCTTCACTTCTTCATCATATTTGTCTTCAAGGAGACGATCTAAATTAATTTCCTTCTAGCCGAACTTTGATACCATGTTAATTTTCCTTAGGGATATATTGTTCTTTGCTTTGGTAATTTCATTTTCTAATGTTTCATAATTTACATATTGCATTCACCCCATAAAAACATAACATCAATAATAATTATATAGAAAGAAAAACACCATCAACAATGCAATGGAATAATAAAAGGAATAATGGAAGAAAAACATGTATACAAAGAGACACCATAATTTGGTTGGACATGAGAGAAAAACCCCACAAGAGGGAAAACCTACAATCAATTATTCTTCTTCTATTATATTTCATCAATTTTTCAATTGAGATACAAATTATATTCATATATAGATGAATCAACAATGATGGCATTGATTCCTCCTCAGAATTAGGGTTACATATGACAAGGGTTTTGTTTAAGATGGAGCCAAATCTAAATGACAATACCAATATTGTTCTTCCTTACCAATTGTGTTCTGTGATGCCATATCAATATACCAATTCCATTACAGTTAATTGAGATGCAAATGATGTCATTTACAGTTCTACAACATATATGATATCATACAGCTCTACATCATTATAACTACGATCCTATACAGCTCTCATTCACAATATACAAGGGCCCTAAAGAGTCTCAAACATGAGAGATGTAATGACCCAACTCGAGTTATAGGGAACATAGAAATATTAGCATGCATATGAGACAAGCATATGATAGCTACATATGCATGTATCACGTGTACTGCACTAGTACATGCACTAATCAATTATAAAAAAATATCAGTGTAGAGTAATGAGTGAATTATTGAAGTATTGAGTAAATACATAACTCAACAGAATATAATGAATGTATTGTAAGGTAAAAGTTATACCTACCACTATCATAATATAAACTAACACTTTGTTCAAAGAAAAGTAAAATCATTGACTTATGCAAATAAATGATGATATTTTAATAAATCCAAGATATTTATTAAATAATAGTATTTTTTTTAAATCTAAGATATTTTAGAAATCCAAGATATTTATTAAATAATAATATTTTAATAAATCTAAGATATTTTAGAAATCCAAGATATTTATTAAATTAATAATATTTTAATAAATCTAAGATATTTTAGAAATCCAAGATATTTATTAAATAATAATATTTTAATAAAACCAAGATATTTTAGAAATCCAAGATATTTATTAAATAATAATATTTTAATAAAACTAAGATATTTTAGAAATCCAAGATATTTATTAAAAGAGGATATTTTAATAAATATCTTGAAAGGAGTTTGTGTATAAAGGAGAATCGGGGGGGGAACTTGATGGGCATGGGTAGTGAGGTGGGAAAACTGACCCAAATGCTATCAGAGGAGTTCTAACTGCGTGACATGAGTAGTGAGTTCTAACAGAGTCATGGAGTGATCTCGATTGTTATTGGAGTTTGGGGCATGGGGGCCAGAAGACTTGTCTTCTGGATCTGGGGACCGGAGAGGTTGAGCTCAGATAGGCTGGTAGAAAAATGACGGTTTGGTAACAAGAGCTGGAGCCATGGCGGATCAAGAAAATATTCAAACATGGTTCCAGGTAAGTATTAAATAGTCAACTAATATATATTCTTCTTCAAAAATCTCACTCTGTATTGTGTAGTATAAATTTTGTTAATTATTGTTAATTGTGAAAATTATGGTCCTTACACATGGTATCAAAGCATAGGTTAAACCCTTTTGGAATTTATAGGCCCTACGCAAATCAATGGTTTAACAGTCAAATCCATATTGGGTTGCCTGTTAGAGAATTCTGACCTATAAACAATCCAATGAGAAGGGAATCCAATCTGCCTCTGCTCTGTTTTGAGCATTCTATTCTCACTAGTTTTATGAACTAGTCTTCAATTTTAGTCCCTCTTTTGATAGTCCTTGTATGGGTGTTTTTTATTTTGGATTAAAAAAAAAAAGACTCTTATGCTTGTCCTAAACACCATGTCAATCTGGGTGCTTTGGGTTCATTTAGGTTCAATTAGGTTCGATGTTTATCTTTGTGTTTAGGTTTGATAACAACAAATATCTCTGCGTTCATATTTGTTAACTACAAATGTCAGATAGGCGGGTGTAGTGATTGGGTCAAATGAGCTCCATCTCTTATGACAATGATGACACTGCCAATTGGGAACCTCTCATTGAAAAATATCCACAAACCAACTAGCATCTAAAATATGAGTTTTTAGGCTTAATAATTTTTTGTGACATGTGGCTTAAGAGTTTAGACGACAAAAATACTTGAGTGTTAAGCTCCGATTTGGTATACTAGGGCATGAACTGGGGCCGTGGAAGGAGGGTACCACTGGTGGCGTCTGGAATCCATGACTTTTATTTCTATTTAAGCCCATGCCTATTGCATCGGTTTAGTCCCTCTACCACCCAAATATTTTTAAATTCCAATTGGATGCCAACTGGAACTACAATAGTTGCAGAACCTAAGTTAGGGGACGAGGTCTTACAACTATGTGACCTTTAGCAATCATGTTACTATTGTACCAAATGCAAAAGTGTCCTTGGGCGCCCTTCGGCCGGTTCACTTTAGCACTCTGTTACATATATAGAACTGGCATGAGATAGGGTTTCATGATCGACTCACTGCAACTTTCAAAGCCCAATCTCTTTTCTAGTGGAGGGTGGAAAATTGTCATAAATGGGAGGAAGCGTGGAAAGGTTAAATGGCATGTTACAAGTTTAAAATGATACTCTGGTGTATTACTGCATAATAAGGTTATAAAATTAATTTATTTTAAATAATACATTTTAACATATAAATATAAATTAACATATTTTAAATGGACATATAATTGAAGAAAAGATAGAATTCATGGTGTTACTGTAGTATTTTTTTTTGTCATGTAGGAACTTTGATGTATCCCATGATTGAGGCACTTCATCTATGTTGCTTTTATTTCTCTCGAGGTGCTTGTTTGAGTGTGGGGCAAAAATATTCAGAGACATTAAATTATAAGCGCATATTTAATCTTTTGGATTTATTATATATTTATAAGAATCATCTTAGATACGAGATTAAAATCAGCTTTAATCCAGGGTCTAAAAAGCAAACTTGTCTTTATCCTTTAAATTCTCAATGATCCAACTCAGCAGGGTAATCTATGGTTTGTTTGTGCTTCTTTCATCTGAAATTTTGTTTTTTAACCCTTATTCTATGAGCTATGTATCATCAAAGTTGCAACAAATCAGACTTAACGTAATTATAATTTGCTAGTGTTTTGCGGTTTGGCAAGTTTATGCTTTTGTTAATGCTTATATATATTAGTCATCAAATTTGAACAAATTTTTTAGCTTTTGATTCATGGCACAATTTTTACCTGTCACAGATTACGTATTTGATCTAAAATTCATGTTTTAAAAGGTTGTCATGATAAAAAAAAAAGTGACTGTCATCTATGGGCGAAAATTTGATCCACTATAGGAAATCAACAAATTTTTAAGAGAACACAATTTTGGAGAATGGATATATGCATGTGTAGATAGTTAGGCAGTTAGGTAACTGTGTAGAGAGCCATATGAGAAATAAATAGTTTTTTCACACATTAAATTGATAAAATTCCAAAATAGCAGATCTTATTGCATGGGAGTTTATATCGGGCATGTGTGATAAAATTAGGTATGCTTTGGTTTCTTTTGATAAGGATGTTTTAATTAAAAAATTGTAATAAGAATGTTTAAAAATATATGTATATTATAAATAATGGGGATTTAGTTAGAAGGAATCTATAGGAAAGGAGAGTTGATGGTTATTATAAAGATTATATGGCTTGTTAGGGTTGATCCAGATAGATAAAAGTGGTAGTTGGGTTGACGATTGTAGATTAAAGTGGTAGTTGGGTTGACGACTGTGTCCTGTTATTCTTTTCCTAGGAATCAAAAGTTTTATTTTTCAATTAAAAGAGTCACATAGACACCTATCGATGTCATATTAGCATTTGTAATGTTAGTCCCATGATAAATTTTCCTTCTTATTATTCGTATTATTGAGTCAGCTTCACATACCAGATCAAGACCCGCTGAGCCCATTGCTGATCCCAAAGGACATGAACCTATAATTGGAAAGTATGTTGAATACTTTTAACCATAATAATTGAATAGACATTTTCATGATAATTTATAAATATTTTGATATTAAGTTAAAATAATATATATATATATATATATATATATATATATATATATATATATATATATATATATATATATATATATATATATATATATATATATATATATATATATATATATATATATATATATATATATATATATATATATATATATATATATATATATATATATTAATTAAAACTATTGAGGTGAGTTTTCACTATTTATAGGAAGGATAAAATTTAGAGGAATTATTTAACTAGAGGTTGATTTTATTTTATTTTAATATCTATAATTACTGAGACTTTATGTTAAAATTGTGGTATAGTAATACAAACAAAATGACTCCACTTAGCACTAAGTCAAAAGGTTCCTCTCTATTGTGTATCGCCAAGACCTTTTTGATACATCAACTTGTGTACTTCTATTTTGAATCATATAAATTCAGAGAATCTATGGACATAAAGAGTCATCATCAAATAATTATACATAAATTACGAAATTGAGCTTGAATTTATGAAATTGTATTTATTAATCTAAATTGTACATCAAATACTTATAGCCATTTTTAAAGAGTCATCGTCAAATATCAAAGAAATCATAGAATCCATGTAGTGGTCAACAAGAACTAGGCAGAACCTTTTTCCACTGTAGTGGAGTCCTCGGGTACTATTAGAGGCATAAAACTCAAAATCTGATTTGATAGTGGTGCTACTGATAGTTTTATTTCATCATATACATTAAATAAATGTGGGTTGGCAACCGCAAGAAAAACGATTTCATATAGGTAGAAATGGCTTTAGGAGAAATTCAGTCCATAGGTTTAAGTGTTGAGGAATACAAATTTAATTTAGGGGTTAGTTAGACTAGGTTGAAAGTACTCGGATGAATCATCACAATGGGAAATAACTTAGTTTCTAACTATTTCTTGAGTTCTTGGGTTGATTCTTGGATGTCACCGCCTTATTTTCATAATTATAGAAACAAGCATAATATAACTCTAGGTGTATTACTATGAGTCATCCTTGATAATTTACCCAAAGTATTCAGTGTTATGTAACATTCAATGACAGGGAAAATGGTTTTTCAGCTTTGAAAGAAATTGACGCTTTTAACAATCACGATGGAATGAAATTTTTGTATAATTCGATATTCGAAAGCTAGGAAGCCTGGGGTGATACATTTTATTATAAGAGATGAGATATTTAATGTTAATGTATGTGTCGAAAACATATATCGAGCTCAATCCCACTTGATTCCTAATCCATTACTTTTACTTTACATTCCATCTGACAAAGGAGTTGAGATAACTCATGGATATTAGTTGCAAAATTTTCCACAATGAAGTTTAAGATTTTGTATATCATGCAAATAAAGTTTGAAGTACATTCAAATTATTATATTAGAATGAGCACATTAACATCACTTTAGAAATTAAACTTTTTTTTTGTAACTTTGGAACATTAGAATGGAAACTATCCTAATTGTTTTTATGCAATTGAAACATTTCGTTCTTCAAGTGACGTTGAGCTTTCCATATATATATCTTAATAGCTAATAAATATAACCATTCATGGTATGAATTTATGAAAATATATTTTACGCCATTTTCCTATGTTAATACTTTGATTACTATCCAAGTATATGTGTAAGTGGTCTAAGGACTAGAGTGAAGGTTTAAATTACTATAGCTACATATTCACTAAATTGGACATTTTAAGATTCAACCATTATGTCATTTTTAAGATAGATAAGTAGCCATTTACAACCATAAGGTTATATCGATGTCCATAACAAAATAATATGGAAAAATAGCATTTTCATGGAAAGGAAAACAATGTGGTTTAGGAAAAATAAATTAGGTACATTATGACACTATATAAGATGATTTATGGCAATCATTTAGGCATATATAAGGATTAGTTGGTGGAATTTCGCCAAAGAAGTTAACTCTTGAAGAAAGGAAGAATAGTAATGAAAGCATGACTATGGACCTTATGACAAGACAGTTAGATGTAAAGTAAATACAACCACATAAAAGGGTAATCTAGTTTGAGGTAAATTGATGGATGAAAGAAGACACTAACTATTGCAGAAATGTTGGGAGAAATCGTGAGTAATCAAATTGAGAGTAAAAGTATAGTTTAATAAAGATACACATCAAACAAAGACAAAATGAATGAAACATATGTCAATATGGTAAGAAACCACCATGTAAGGTAGTAAACACACTATTAGAACAAGATGATATAGTTACCAAGAGAGTGCAACGGAAAATTTCAAAGTTTGATCTCCATTGTTACCATATTATAATCAATATAGTACCTAGGGAGGACAGGAAAAGAATGAAATGGAAAACTTATTATGATGATAATAAATGTTAGTTATCATAATCAACTTATAATATTGAGATCGACAAAATATCACCAAAGGTGAGTAAGTGGAAGTTTCGCAAAGCAACATAAGAAGTCAATGCCATTAGATTAAAGGGTGAATCTATAATAAAATTGATCAATTGGAGAATATATTTACATGCATAGTGACCTATATAATAGTTTCTCCCTCTAAAGGGAGAGTCACATTAAAAAAATTTCTTTAGGTGACTAACTATATCCATGGATTATGGACATCATGGAGTATGATTGGGAAAATTCTATCCCGTGATGCCTTAAAACCTGAAATGATAAATAGATTACATTTGATATCCACATTATTTAATTTATTTATAGGGTCTTACCCAAGTTGGGAAATAGTAACAACATTTCCAAGTGTAATAATTGTATGCATTAAGAGAAGAAGAGAAAACCATGATGACTAGAGGTGAGAAAACGAAGTCAATTTGATAATATGTTCTTTTTCAAATTGAAGTAGGCATGGAATATTAGGAATATCTGGTATAAGGAAGTGAAGGGATGTTTTCTATCAAGAATAATTTTCTTAAGGATATGAGAAACATTATTGGTAAGGGTCAAAGCAATGAACTATAAGGAGTTGTGAGCACTCCTAATTTGTTAAGAATAATAAGCAACAAACTGGGAAAATGTGTAAAGATAAATATTAAAGATAATAATTGGACACTGTTAGAAAACAAGATACATTTGGAGATGAGATGAGGCCTAAGGACTAATAATAAAATGATTAATGTGAAGAAAAAGAAGAGGGTATACCAGTGATGTGTTATGTGTTTGGATTAAATGAGTCAAGATAATAGAAATTAAACAATGGTTTAAGGAATGATGGTAAAGCTAGTAATATCCTAGCTAGAGTTAAGACTCTAAATGGTGAAACTTTCAAGTAAAGAGACTAATATCAAAACTCGTAACATACTAATAATATAACTACGCATATCTTGTAAATTGTGAATTTCTTATTAAAAGGAGGAAATTATATGTTTGTCAACAATTGACATCTTGTTGAAAACATGACACTCTTAGTAGACCAAGTATAATGCAAAGTGAATAATGCATTTTCAAGCAAAGTGACAAATTCCTTTTATGAAAATAAACTCTCTCACGAAGGGATCTTTAGAGTAGTCAATTAACTCTTCCTCCATCTCCAAGATAACCCTAATGATTAGCCCCCGCAAAACCCTACTCCTTGGCTTCTTGAATTTTAGGTCAAGATGAGCCGGAATAACATGATAAATAAGTTAATGTTATTATTATCTCTTTGAATCCAGACATAGCATCAAAGATAATTAGACTTAAAAGACAAATAAATAACAAGAATTAAAAAGGTTGGTTGAATCCATATGTAGTTTTGTGTTTTAGAGTTCTTAATCAACTCGTATCAAGAAATTAGATCGTGCTTCGACTAAACAATAAGTGTTTTGTGCTCTTGTTTCAATTCATTTTGTTTTTATATATGCAAAGGATGGAGCATCCCTCCATTTAGATTTAGAGCCTCAACTCTGTGACTTTTATAAGGTTAATCTGCTAATAGAGTATAGAAAAAAGTGGCTACATCCTTATTTTTATATCCGTGTTCGATTATTCTATGTGACATTTATAACTCGTGGGTTATATTTATAAGCATTTAAAAAACTTATTTTTTGTATAATCTTACCTTATTTTGGATGGATACTTAAGACTGCCATTTTGTACTATGACATGTGAGAATATATTAATTGCTTAAACATTGTCGGTACATGGATACCAATATGAAGAAAGTTTTGCTTAAACATTGTTGGTACAAAGGGATACTAATATAAATTATGAATTATGTTATGGATATGGTATCTATAATTTTACATATCAACATAAATGATGAGATAGAAATAAAAGAGTGATTGCACTTGACTATTCAAGGCGAAAATGAATTTACAAACTTATTGGATAAACATAACCAAGTATGTTATATGAACTCAAGGATCAATATCGTAGATAGCAACATATTTGGAACGTGTAGAAATTGTTATATGGGTAACAATTTTCTTTGAACATATTGATACATATGTTATAATTTGTGGACAAGTGTTTTACATCGCAGATGATATCGTTACCAAACTGATCGCGTGATGACAAAACTCCAAGAACAATTGAGATGCACTGAGATTCCATGATAGCGTGTTAACCCTGGTCCTACTAGGAGGGGTGGAGGTGTTGCCCACCGTTTATCCTCCAAAACCTAGAGTCATGGGAGGGCTGTCCGAGTCACGCTCCCCTAGACGTGTGATGATGACTGCCGGATGCCTACTGGTCAATCAGGTCGACGTAATCGATGCTGACACCCTTAAGGTTTATGGATGGTTAGATCAGTAAAACTAATGCCATGGCATATTCTTATAGAGGTCGGATAGGATGGGAGTAGAAGAGATTAGGGAGGATAGGATGATTCTAGAATAGCTTGGGAACACTGTTGGGGCAAGACGTGACTATTAAATTTGTAAACCAATAAATGATCAAAACATAAATGTTAAAGTGTTCTCACACATTAAACGAAAATTCAATTATGGTACACCAACCTTATATGATTATACTAATCACTTATATAATTAATGATATATGACATAAAACTTAACTTCGGGACGAAGTTTTCTGAAGGAGGGGTGTATGTAATGACCCAACTCGAATTATACGGAACATAGAAATATTAGCATGCATATGAGACTTGCATATGATAGCTACATATGTATGTATCACGTGTACTAAACTAGTACATGCACTAATCAATTATAAAAAAAAATCTCAGTATAGAGTAATGAGTGAATTATTGAAAGTATTGAGTAAATACCTAACTTACCAGAATATAATGAATGTATTGTAAAGTAAAAGTTATACCTACCACTATCATAACATAAAATAATATTTTGTTCAAAGGAAAGTAAAAGATATTAATAAATCCATGATATTTATTAAATAATAATATTTTAATATAAACTCTAAGATATTTAAAAAAGAAGATATTTTAATAAATATCTTGAAAAGATATTTGACTAAGATATTTTAATAAATATCTTGAAAAGATATTTTAATAAATATCTTCTTTTAAAATATCTTAGTCAAATATCTTTTCAAGATATTTATTAAAATATCTTCTTTTAAAATATCTTAGTCAAATATCTTTTCAAATATCCATGATATTTATTAAATAAATATCATGGATATTTGAAAAGATATTTGACTAAGATATTTTAAAAGAAGATATTTTAATAAATATCTTGAAAAGATATTTGACTAAGATATTTTAAAAGAAGATATTTTAATAAATATCTTGAAAAGATATTTGACTAAGATATTTATTAAAGGAGAATATTTTAATAAATATCTTAGGGGATTTGTGTATAAAAGGAGAAAAGGGGGGGGGGAACTTGATGGGCATGGTAGTGAGTGGGTAAACCGATCCCGAATGTCGTTAGAGAAGTTCTAACTGCGTGAGACATGAGCAAGTGAGTTCTAACGAAGTCATGGAGTGATTTCGATTGTTATTGGTGTTTTGAGCATCGGGGCCGAAGACTTGTCTTCCGGATCTAGGGACCGGAGAGGTTGACCTCGTATAGGCCGGGAGGAAAACAACGGTTTGGTAACTGGGAGTCGGAGCCATGGCGGATCGTGAACATTTTCAAACACGGTTCCAGTGTAAGTATTAAATAATCAATTGATATATATTCTGCTTCAAAAATCTCACTCCGGATTGTGTAGTATCAATTTTGTTAATGATGGTTAAATTCTAAAAGTTAAGGTCCTTACATCACTTATTGCAATTTACATTAAAATTTTATTAAAAATTCCGTCTCGCGGAAAATTTTTAATAATTAAAAAAATGCCTCCTAGATATAATCAAATTCCGCAAAATTTTACAAATGATCTAGTTTGGTAATATACATTGACTCTAGACACTAGGAATACCCAAAGCTCTATCATCAAGCCGCACTCCAGTGTTTGGGGGTATATTCTGGGAGAAAAAGTCAACTAGTTATTCAGTTGTTGAAAAACACGAATAATTAGTTAAGTGAAAAAACTCCCTAGAGTGGACTCACTTGATAGTAAAGTCCCAAACTACCTAGGCTCGTTACATGACTTTATTCCTCATGCTAGTATCATATTTACAATATCCCCGCAAGGTTGTGGAATCTCGAGTACAAAATGAAGAGAGAGAAGAGAGAAGGGGCTAAAAATCCCCGTTGACTTTTGGATGTTCAAAATGCCCTAAAGTGTACTTTGTGCAATGAAGTCTTCAAAAAATTTTAAGTGCAACTTTAGTGGTTAACGCTTTGGCTTGACAAGGGGACACGTACTTTCGTGGAAGTATGCAAGAACCTCGGAATCCGCATGTAGTCAAACAAGAAAGCACATCACTAGCATCCAATCGCTACCATTAGAGAAAATTTGAGATCTAAAATGGGTCTCCTAAGGAATATTATAAAATAATAGTGAAAATATTAAAATAATATTAGATTACCTCATCAAGTTTTGGAGGGAAACAAGCAGTATATAAGCAGTGCCCTCACCCTCATTTGTAATCATCTCAATTGTATTCAAATATTTTTATATATAATTACTTGTCCTACAATGGATGTCTTTGTCATCGAAGTATTCTCAAGATTATTGCAGTGTTACAAACTTTGTTCATAACATTGGTATCAAAGCATTTCTCTAATTATACGAACTTTGTTCGTTACATTGGTATTAGAGCCATGTTAGCCGATCCCAACCTTTGGCTATTAAAGTCTCCGTCAACCTTATTGTCGTGCAATTGAAGCATTTTGCTACATAGAAGTTGGAGTTTCTTCATTTGCCGCTTTTTTCACCATTTTAGGCCTTTGGCCATTTAAAAAAAGAAAAAAGAAAAAAAAGAGAGTATATATTAAAAAGAAAAAAAATGAGAATAAAAAAAATATAAAAAAGAGTACAAAATACAAAAAAAAGGAGGATATATATTTATTAAAAAAAAAGACTCATATATTAAAAAAGAAATCATATTCAAAAAAAAGGGTTATATAAAAAAAATATTATTAAAAAAAATAAAAAAATAAAATTATATTAAAAAAAATCAAAAATCAAAATTAAAAAAAGGGGGTGCAACCGCCACCACTCCTCGCTAACCCTCGCTACCACTCCTCCCCGAGCTACCTCCCAACGACTACCCAATCATCATTTGCAACCGCTATCCCATTTGCCTCGGGTCGAAGCTCACGATCACAGCTCCAACCGTCACCGTGGGGCCGCTATGGTCGCCCGCTCCTCCCTCGTCCGCCGTCGCTCCCATCTCCTCTATCCACTCGTCCATATCCAACAAAAACACAACGTCGTTTTTCCGCCTAGGCCTTCGGCCATCAATCGAACAACCGCGTCAGCCTTCGCCGCATCCGCCTTCCGCACAACTCCCCGTTGATCCTCCGTTGACGACACTATCCAACTGCGCTAGTCTAAAGTCGCCATAGATTTCCGTGGCTTCCCACCGAACTCCATCATCACACGCTTCCACCGCCACCGCGATGCGTCCGCTCACAACACCACCCTCTCCTTTTTGTCGCCCCTCGCTCACAATCGCACGCTCCAACCACGGCCCTACAACCACCACCTTGTTCTCGCCGTCTCAACAACAAACCGGTCGACTTTTCCCATGCCACCGCCAGATCACTTGTCGAGTTCGATTTCCAACCACCGTGTCGCCACTCGTCGTTCCAACCCACTTGCTAATCGTTTTCCCTCGCCGATCACTTTTTTGTTGCCCTCATCGATGTATGAATCAATTGAAAAAATAAAATAAAAATATTTAAACATTAAATGAATAGAAACATCACCGCTCTTCCCTTTTAAAAATCGTGACCATTAATTATTACAGGGTTTTAAATTGCCAAGGAATTGAGTCTTTTCGTATTAATAAGCATTGACTTAAAGAGTTAAAATCTTTACTTCATATTGAATAAAAATAAATAAAGCGTTTTTAGAGTTGATGAAAAAAGTTAGAGCTTTTTATTTTTGAAGACAATCACCAAATACAAGAAAATTGAAAATGACGAAGGAAGGAAGATTTTCCTATAAAGGTCTTTCGATCCCGCATTACGTATTAATTGCATTTAAAGGGAACATCCAAGGGAAAAAAGTTGATATTGTTATCAATATAAGCAACGTACTTAAAATTACATAAATATTAATCCGGTGAATCAACTATTAAAATTAGATGCCAATGTAGGCGAAACGATAGATATTTTGGGTAAAAAAATATGAAATTAGTGATTTACAAGTGACAATAGATCATTATGAGTACATATCTCAATTTTGTGTTGTAACTATATATGACAAAGAGGTTGACATAATTCTTGGTCGACCTTGGTTTTGAAGACTTGGCTACGTTCATGTTAAACATAGAGAACTTTTTTTTTGATGTTTTCTCATAAGGGAAAGACAATCACATTTCGAGACATGACAATGAAGTCGTAATCAATAATGCCTTAATTATAAGACTTTAAAGATGTTATGAAATTGATGCCTCAAAAGAATCAAAACACAATATCAAAAAAAGCAAAAAAGAACTTGAGGAGGTCATATTCAATAAAAAACGAAGAAAATTCTCGTTTAAAAGATCATCTCCTAAACTACTTGCACAAGTCAAAAAAGTGTAAAACTAAGAAGCACAACTTAGAACAAGAAAAAGAAAATTTCGACAAGAAACTCAACAAAAGTCTATCGAAAAAGAAGAGGAAAATTTACGCTTAAAGGGCCTTAATAAAAAATTATTAGAACAAATCAAGTGTTTAAGAGACGAGAAGCTTGAATGCCAAAAATAAAGTTGACTCGTAAAATGAGAAACTCTTACATTTTAAAATCCATAATCGTAGTCTACTTACTCAAATTAAGAAACTTAAAAATGATAAGAATTTATTGAACAACAAATTAGAAGAATTTATCACGAAAGAAGTGTTGAAGTCTTCAAACCCAAGTTGAAGAAAAAGATATAAACACCGATCCAATCAATATCACTACTCAAGAAAATGACAAACTAGTTGAAGGAAAAAAATATTTAGATGTTGTAGTTCAAACGATGGAAATTCCAAGTGATGATTCAAAGAGCCAACACAATAACATCAAGCACTTTGAAGTAAATCAGTGGAACTACCACACTCATGATAAGGGAAAATCAAACCGAAGAACTCCTTATCGACATCCGAATCACAGGGAACAAACATCTCGACCACCGACGTATTCGTACATAAACAACAAACTTATGTTCCAAGGAATACTCAAGTTTATGCTACCCTATCTTGTGATAACAATTCATCCCAAGTTTCCAAGAATCGCAAGGTTCCATAGGAGATTAATTTAGGATGGTTAGATCTCTTCTCGCCTCGACAATTTTATTTATCACTCCAAGGATCTTATCATCTTGTGTCAACGAAGATGACAACTCGAAGAATATCAAAAGATGCAAATAGTTTACAAGACAAAGAAACAGATCACATGCCTTGTCGTTGTTGAAGATTGTAACTAGGTTTGGTCTTTATAATTTATATTTATTGCACTCATCAAAAGAATTGAAGAAAACAAATTTATATTATTATTTTGACATTTATTTTTATTATTAAATGACTTATTAAAGCATGGGTTTGATGCTTGGGTCATATTTAGTATAAGGTCCCAATTGTGGACTTCTAGGTTAGTCATTACGCATTTATATTGAACCTCCTTGGGCTTTTCAATCATGTAATTATGTTTATTTTTTGAGTCAAAAGTGGTCTAGTAGCCCTCCACATCAAGTCGGCCTTAAGGAGATCAAGTCGACCTCAAAGGGAGGAATTCGAACCCATCATAAGTCTATAAATGCAAGGAGGTCGAATTCATTTGTCGACTCATTCACTCGCAATTCACCGCAACAAAGGAAAAAGTGCGAAATTGAAGGAGGCAAAAGAAGTGCGAGCTGGGTCTAGGTGAAAGAGAAAGAGAAAATCAAAATTTTGGTGAAGGAATCTCTCCGTTTCGTGGTCTCCCTTGGGAGATCGAAGTCTTTGAAGTTTGGAAGTCGTCGCCGTCGCAAACCGCGAAGCCGGCTAGATGACCGGGTTGTTATTGTCGCTAGGTCAAAGATCCGGAAGGTCGACTTGGTGTGGAGGGAAAGTTTGGCTCATGTCTAGGGTGAAGAGTCTCAAAGAATACTATTGAAAGGAAGAATTATCTTGACCGGGTTTACCCCTCGAGGGGGGTTTTACCTCGGCATAGTGCCTATATCTTGTGTCTCTTGTTTTTTGATCTTCATACACACATAATATGGTAATTGCTTGATGGAAGATAAAGATAACAAAGAAGTAAAGAAGCCAACATAATCACAAGTAATTACCAAGATCGAAGAATCAAACCCTAATATATATTTGCATTGATTCTTCAACATGGTATCGCAGCTAAGGTTTGGAAGGATTGAAGATCACATTGTTGGAATGGAATCTCCTCATTGATGGACTACATAAGGATGGGTATCAACTCTACTAGGAGATGGATCAAGAAGCTCTTTCATTATCTATTCACTAAAGTAAAAGATCAAGGACTTTTGGATGTCCTTACAAGATCTCTCCATGATGACAATGCATGGATTGTTGATAGTGGAGCATCAAGGCACATGACCTGGAGAAAGCAAACAACTACATACACTATCAAGAGAGCCATCCTCACATGCAAAGTGGAATTGGGTGACAACAAAAGCTATGCCGTGAAAGGACTAGGATTAACCTTGCCGAAATTGGAAAGTGGATCGAAGTCGCATCTCAACAACATACTATATGTTCCGAGGTTTGAAAAAGAATCTACTTTCCATTCCTTTTTTAGAAGATAAAGGTGAAAGAATTGCTTTTGTTAATGGAAAAGTATTGGTTTGGGGCAAAGACTCTAACATTAACAAAGCTAGAGTCATTGGAGTTTGTGAAGGAAGTTTGTATAGAGTTACTACACCATCTCCTCAAGCCTTGGTTCATATGGAAATTAGTCCTATTGAACTATGGCATAAAGATATGGACATCTACACTACGAGCTCATTCCCTCTCTTAGTCAATTGGTTAATGACATCCCCAATATAAAGGAAGATCATGAAGGTGTGTGCAAGGGAAGATCATAAGTATCTCATCAGGGAGCAACATGAGAAAAGACATACATATTTTCAATATCATCAACCTCGTGACCAAGTATGCAACATCAACATCATAAGATTTTTTCCGTAGAGATCAACTATCAACTCATCCTCTTGACCTTATCAAGGTCAACTTGCTCTTTCTCTTTGTAGGAATAGCCTCAATCAATGTTCATCAAAGCAACATATATTTTCATGCATCAAGCAAGCATATTCCTTGTCTCCAAGTATCATCTAGCAGTATATTGCAGTAAAATATCAATAACCATATCTTCACAAAACCATTTGCATCATATCATGTACAACAATTCCTAACATATCATACATGTATCATCACTAGAGAGTTTTCTATCATCCCACATATGATAAGCATCAACCATAATTAGCAACTCGTGCATCATCATTCAAGAGCTTGAACAACATAAGCAACATCATCATGTACCAAGGAATTCTAAAGCAAACATAATGCCAACAATGCATTATTATAAGCATATAAAATTCTCCCCTAAACCTATGCCGCTTGTTCACTTATGAGATCCGATCACATCAAAACATACATCAAGTAAGGTCATCAAAGTAACTTCATCAATCGATTATCCATCAAGGCATCATAAACTTATAAAGACCAAAACCAATTCTAAATAGCATCGACCGCAACCATCAACATCGACACAAGAAAGCCAAATAATAATTGATCGAAGCATATCGCAGTCTTTTCCCGTAGTTTGTCCCACTCGTTTCTCCATCAAAGAGAAACATAAACTACTTTTTGTATCGTAACTTTCAACTTACGTATATACATGAGTTGTCTCCATAGGATATGCGTACGTAGTAAGTATTGAAACTTCACAACCATAGCTCCCCCCGAGCCTCGTACCGTTTGTACATGTTTTCTCGTCACTACACTAGATGCACCCGTCGCTAATATAAGCAACATGAATATCAAAATAACCATGGGAATTATTGGCACTCGAATCAACACTTGACCCTGCAACAAGTGCCTCGACTAGAAACATCTTAAACTCTAAGGCAATTTTAATGTTTTGTTTTATGGGATGGAAGATGGTATAAAATCTCGATTCATCGAAGAGATATTTCGGTCAAATCCACAATTCTACTAAAGAGGGTATTGTAACTTGATGTGGTAGTAGGGTGCAAGTTTGTAGTCTATGAGGTGAGGAAATTGTAAGATGAGAGAAGAATTAGTAGGTCTCGTAAAACATAAATCTACCGATTTAGTAAAAAATTCACAAAAAGTAGTAGCTTTTACAATATTCCATTGAGAGAAAGCTATTTCTAGTCCGACAAGATTCTCACCGAAATATTATGAAGGATAACTATCATGAGTGATGCTCTTCCATCGTTATAACATATATTTTATCGAGAATGTTCACTATGTGAGACTAACAAACCCGATAAAACACATAACGTGCTTAAGAGACTAATAAAAACACACATATGGGCTTGATGATTTGCAAACTCGGAACTGGAAGAAAGGAGATATGGAAACACAAGTAAAGTAGACAATACACACAAACGAATTGGTAATAAGTCCTCGCAGTATCATTCCATTTAATGACATCCCCAATATAAAGGAAGATCACGACGAAGAATCTCCCATATTCGAAGAAGAAGATCTACATCATGAAGATCCTACTACAAATCAAGAATAAAAAGGACCAAGTGAGCCTATTCAACCCGTGGTCATCCCGACTACAAGGAAGAGGCCAATTTGGTCAAAATCTACTCTACAAGATGTCAAGGACATGAAGCTACCAGTAGGAACCTTTAGGGAAAGTAAAAGACCGAAAATATACTCGGCTATGCCGCATACATGACAAAGGTCATTCAAGCTTAACCATCTACATTTGAAGAGGTTGCTCAACAAGGGTGTATGGAAGAAGGCGATACAGAGGAATACCAATCCATTATGAAGAATGGGGTTTGGGAGATCGTTCCTAGACCTAGTGACAAATCAGCTTGTCACATCTAAATGGATCGACAAAATTAAGCATGCTATTGATGGAAGCATAAACAAGTACAAAGCAAGGTTCGTTGCAAGGGGCTTTTCTCAAAAGGAAGGAATAGACTATGAATAAATCTTTGCACCTACACCAAGGTCTACTATCATTAGATCTTTGGTTTCACCGGGTCGCTACAATGGGTTGGAATATCCATCGAATGGATGTGAAGATTGCATTTCTAAATGGGACCATTGATGAGGAAGTATACATCGGACAACCCAAAGGTTTCGAAGTAAATAGCAAGGACTCTCACGTCCGCAAACTTAACAAAGCACTATATGGCTTGAAGCAAGCTCCTAGGGCATGGTATGCAAGGATGGATGCATATCTCTTAAGAAATGGGTTCGTGAAGTGTACCGCTAATCTAAATCTCTACATCAAGGTCGTGAATAATGAACCCGTCATTATTCTACTATATGTGGATGATCTATTCATCATAGGTGTGGAGCACAAAATTGAAGAATGTAAGAAGATGTTGGCAAATCAATTGAAATGAAGGATCTAGGACTTATGTATTACTACTTGGACCTCGAAGCATGGAAAAACCCTCGGGGAGATATACTTGGGGCAAGGAAAATGCATTATCAAGATATTGCGTAAATTTGAGATGATGGACTCCAAGCCTATGACTACTCCTATGATCACAAAATTCAAGAAGTTGCAAGGTTTCGACTCAAGTCTCGTGGATCCAACCTCGTATCGACAAGCTGGTGGGCTCCCCTAATGTATCCGGTAAACACTAGGCCGTATATATGCTTTGCTTTGAACATCCTTAGTCAATTTCGCTTGGAACCTCGTCATAAACATTGGATAACCGCCAAACACATATTGAGATATCTCCGTGGTACTATACATCACTACTTGAAATATAAAAGTGAGGAAGTCAATCCAATTGGTTTCTCCAATTTCGTCCGGGGTGGCAGTGAGTTCGATGGAAGAAGTACTACGGGTGGATGCTTTAGCCTCGGGGTCTCGCTATGGTATCATGGATGAATAGAAAGCAAGGACTCGTTGTCGTAAGTAGTGTCAAGCCGAATATGTAGTCGCATGTGAAGTAGGAAGGGAGGTAGTATGGCTAAGGAAGCTACCGACAGTACTTGTTTGAAAGTCCTCTAAGTCCTACTATAATCCACCGTGATAATCAAAGATGCATTAAGATGTCCGGAGATCCCATGTTTCATTCTAGGACGAAGCACATCAACAATAAATATCATTTCATCGAGAATTTGGTACGAGATGGGATCGTGAAGTTGGAGTATGTCCCGACAGTATGAACAGTGTGGTCGATATATTGACAAAGGCTCTTCCTAATAAGAATTTTGAATACTTAAGAGACAAGCTTGGTCTCGTAAAATATTGCTAATTGTATTAATATTAATGATTTGGAAGAGATATGTTGAGGCTTTGTGAGTGAAGCATTGCCTAGAAAGACATCGTGGCCGACACCTTATATTGATGTTTGGTAGGGAGGGTGGCATCGTGTGGATGTGCACCTAGTTCCCCGGGTTGGTGGTTAGCAAGTAAGCCCTCGATAGTACCTATAGAGGTCGAAAGCTTTAGTCAACCTTAGTCCCAAATGGATAGATTGCCTTGGTCGTGAATCTAGTCCATGATATTGCGAGTGCCTAAAGAGATGAGTGACCACATGGATAAATTGCCCCTGGTCGGGAATCTAGTCCATGGCATTACGGTGCCTAATGTTCTTCATACTTTCATATAGTTTGAGATCTTCCCATTGTATATTATGAATACCTCCCTAGTTAAGATGGAGTGTTGAAGATTGTAACTAGGTTCTGGTCTTCATAATTTATATTAATTGTACTCATCAAAAAGAATTGAAAAAAAAGAATTTATATTATTATTTTGACATTTATTTTTATTATTAAATGACTTATTAAAGCATGGGTTTCATGCTTGGGTCATATTTAGTATAAGGTCCCAATTGTGGACTTCTAGGTTAGTCATTACAGATTGATATTGACCCTCCTTGGGCTTTTGAATCATGTAATTAGGTTTATTTTTGAGTCAAAAGTGGTCTAGTAAAGTCGGCCCTCCACATAAAGTCGGCCTTAAGGAGATCAAGTCCGCTTCAAAGGGAGGAGTTCAAACCCATCAAAAGGCTATAAATGCAAGGAGGTCGAATTCATTTGCTCACTCATTCATTGCAATTCACTACAACAAAGGAAAAAAGTGCGAAATTGAAGGAGGAGGCAAAAGAAGTGCGAGTCGGGTCTAGGTGAAAGAGAAAGAGAAAATCAAATTTTTGGTGAAGGAATCTCTTTGTTTCGTGGTCTCTCTTGGGAGATCGAAGTCTTTGAAGTTTGGAAGTCAGCCATCGTTGCAAATCTACGAAGATGCTAGAAGACTCGTTGCTGTCACTCGGTAGGTTGACTTAGTGTGGAGGGAAAGTTTGGCTCATGTTTAGGGTGAAGAGTCTCAATGAATACTATTGAAAGGAAGAATTATCTTGACTAGGTTTTCCCCTCGAGGGGGGGATTTTCCCTAGCATAGTGCCTATATCTTGTGTGTGTCTCTTAATCTTCATACACACATAATATGGTAATTGCTTGATGAAAGATAAATATAATAAAGAAGTAAAGAAACCAACATAATCACAAGTAATTATCAAGATCGAAGTATCAAACCCCGATATATATCCGCATTGATCCTTCAACAATACAAGACTAAGCTTTGAGGACAAAGCTTTTCGAAGAGGAAGACAATGTTATGAATATAATTATAGAAAAAAGAAATGTAAACAAAATCATAATTAATGATTAAATAACTAATAGTTAGTATTGAAGAGACATGTTATAAGGACATGTCCATTTGTGAAGGGGCACCCGCCTAGGGTATATAAGCAGTGCCCTCACCCCCCATTTGTAATCATCTCACTTGTATTCAAATATTCTTACATATAATTACTTGTCCTAAAATGGATGTCTTTGTCTTCGAATTATTTTGAAGATTATTGCAAGTTACAAACTTTGTTCATAACATTGGTATTAGAGCATTCCTCCGAGTATACGAACTCGTTCGTTACACTTTTTTTTCTTTTTCTTCTTGCTTAGTTGCAACGATGATGATGCAACTACCGTCAACCCTTCGCCTTGTCTTGAAAATGCTTTGATGGAAGATTTGAAGTACCCAAGCTTTCTCGTTATATGCCTAACCTCTTCCTTCGAATCTGTTTTGTCAAGGGTGCTTGAAAATTTGTTAACACCGCATCACTCCTTGGCTTGTATGACCCATAAATTATTTCGTTGTTGGGTTTCTTGGATCTTCAACATGATATCTTCGTTCTAACTCTCGATCAAGCCTGACAAAGGTATTATCCGACATGGGGATGGTGGCGTATGATAGGTCCATCCGAAGGCTACCACCTAAATCGCTTCCCATTTCCTCGATAGGATCAACCCCCATGCATCGACACATCTATCAAAATAATATCCATGGTGATCATTCTATATGGGTATGATGCTAGGAAAACTTGTAAATCTTTGATTAACCCACACACTTCAATTCTTTTTGAATCCATAGAACATATGTTGTGATAGGGCCTAGATACCATTAAGTTTATTTGCTCCATGACTTTCTTGGTCATGGCATTGGATGAAGCCCTCCCGGATCTTGCATGCAATTGTATAAAATACGATCATTCACCATCAAAGTGATAACGAACGATTGATGATCTTCATTCCCCACATAACAGCTCATATTTTTCAATATAATTTCTTCATCTTTTGGTACATCATTAGGAATTTCGTGCTAACTTCCCCTCGAGTAACTTCAATGCCGCTCAACAACTTTTCCCTCCGAGATGATATCTTCAAAAGCTCGATATTGGGATGGAAACCTTTGTGTTGTTTATTTAATCACCCAAATCAAAGTTCAATTCTAAAGTAAGAGAAATTTTTTTTATGGGATTACTTTGATTTTGAATATTTCTTCCGTGATAAGTCACTCCTTTATGCTTTTCCATGGCAAGAATCTATCTAGATGTGGGCTTTTCCCCAAAAATATTAGTGACCCTATCAAAGTTAGGAATAATATTATCAATCCCACAAGCATTAGGCATACGATCAATCTCTTGATTTCTTTCAATAGTCCTAACTTGATTTTCCATAGAGAACATATTGATTTGACCACTTGTTCCCACATAGTCACCTCCCATCATGCCGCTTTCCCACGGTTCTCCTTACAATGGGGCATGTGGTCTCTTCATGAAACTCGTCACATGGCCTACAATATGGGGGAACTTGATCTACCATGTTGGTGGACTCAAGTGGATTGGGAGGCCTATAATCTTGTGAGGGGGCCCTTATTATTTTGCCATCTATCATTGGGCCTAGGTTGGAACTTTTGCATTTGTGATCTTTCCATGGCCACCAACCTATTTTGCATGGCATTCATTTCTTTTGCATGGTTGATTTCCATGGCCTTTACCAATTGGGCTTGGTTGAGCTCCATGTTCTTTATCGTTTGTGTTAGCTCCTTGATAGTATCCTTATCAACCTCCTTTGTTTCAACTTTTCCTTTAGATTCATGGGACTTTGAAGGACCCCTACTAAAATCAAGGATTTGAGATTTTAGAGAATCATTTCTAGCCTTTTCCATTTTTAAGGCTTTTGTTTGAGCAATAGTTTAATTTGTAGGTTCCTTTCTTCTCATCTCACAAGATGTGTCTTCATGAAAAGCATCAATATAATAAATCAAAATAGATTTCTCTCGTAGGCTTAACATCATCAGTGAGATTCTTCACTATGTCGTTCAATATTTTATTAAATTCTTCCACAAGCCTCATTTTCCCTCGCTTCTTGATGTAACCGATCGCATTAAGAAGATGCCTCGCTTCTTTTTTTGTCTCCAAACTTTTCGTTGAATGCATCAAATATCTTCCTTAAGGTGTCAAAAGAGTTAGTCAAGTTGTTCCATAAACTGACCAAGTGCATCCTCCTCCAAGGAATGCACAAAAAGCCTCATCTTTACTTCTTCAAAATTTGCACCATTACAAAGACTTTGTCACACACAAGTTGAAGTTTTTTATGTGCGTTTTAGCACTTATTGCATTATTGCCTTGGAAGGAAGGCAATTTTTTCGCAGGCTTTATCGGGGAATATTGTGAGGATAACCATTAATGTTAGTGAAATTACAAGGGCCAAGCAAGTCATCCATGATGTCTTGCTCAACTTGACCTTCAAAAAAGCAAATGGATGTCAAAGATAACTTCCTTCCCAAGATTAGCAAGGAGTCTACTAGAAGGGAGTCTATTAACCTCACTCTAAAAATCCCTTTTAGGATTAAGAGTGAGGCTAACTAGACCACTTGGATTCTTCCTAGTAGAAATTCTTACAAAATTTTGATCAAGTGGAGTCGCCACTTGTACAAAAAATCTAATTCTAAAACTTCCAAAAGCTAGAAACCTAAATTGGTCATACTCCGGGTTTAAGAGGACTTATCCCCCGACAACGATGACAAAAAAATGTTGCCACCTTGCTTACACACCTAAGTTAATGTGGGAAAAACCCTCAACCCCACTAGGTGTGGCCTTAGTGGCAAAACTCAAAATTGGGGTAGCCACCTAATCCCAATTCTCTCTCGTCTAGGCTCTCTCCTAGCTAAAGCCAAGGGGGGTGGACCCTAAGGAAGTGTTGACGGTGCCGGATACCGCCAACATACAAGGGATCTCCCCGATATGAGGTCCCAATTAGACTTCACATCGTTTGGTATAGGAGTCCCATCCGGAAATACAACTCGACCGCCGTTTACTTAAAGATATGCCTTGGCCCTAAGCAGCTAGCACTAGAGAGAAGCGCACATGTGTTTTTTGAATGAGCAAGAGAGTGTGCCTTGTGAAATGTTCAATTATAGATGTATCAAGGTTCTTTCACTACAAGGGAGAGGAAGTGAGCCTCTAAAAGATAAGTAATAGTACTAATCTAATGGAGACACATGCACATAGACGAGAAAAGAATCGTTAGACATCAAGCGAACTAGTTCACATAGATGCCACGATTGTTAAATCATAACAACACATTTCCAACAAGTTAAGCACCAAATTCACCAAAAATAGTTCAATTACTTCAAGACATATGAAAAGCCAACATAAACCACAAACATTAGAAGAATAGTCTCAAAACACCTGTGATTCATGCATGAAAATGTGCTGGCCAAAAGACAAGTATTAAGCAAAAGTTCCAAGATACATAAGTACAATGAACACCACTAGCTCCAATAGTGGAGTGTTAGAGCCACTACTTGCTCTGATGCTCCCCAAAAGTGCTATCTCTATTTCTCTAATGCCTTATGCGAGAAGCCAAGGTTAAAAGTCCTTTGCTTGAGTAATGAGGATACTTTTATAACTTGAGGCATGACCTTTTATATCCTCATGACTCTTGACTTTCCAACTTCTAATGATCTTTGAACTTCTAGAACCTTTGGACTTCCAAACGACTTTTGGAATTACATATGAATCTTGGAATTACATGTCTTTTGGACTTCTATACATGGCTCTTTTGCCCATACATGACTCTTGGACTTCCACTTCTTCATCTTTACAATAATTACATGATTACATCATAACTTCCACGTCATCATGTGATGAGGACATGGCAAGTCAATATCATTGATGATTGGGATTCATAGTTACCGATGACATGGACTTTATTCAATAGGTGACATGGTCGCCACTTGTATCTTTGCTCTTGCATGTAACTTCGGATTGTTGATGTCTTCACCCTCCAAAGGGTCTTCGATCTCATGGAATCTTTATGGTTGCTTCGATAATCAAGATTCCAATGTGTTCTTTGTTTTCAAATGCTTTCCTTTATCGCCCTCTTTGCCCCGATCTTCTTCATGCATCCTTGCTATGTTGTTCTTGAAATACCTCAGAATCGCAATCACTCATGGAAAGAAAACATCAACTCGAAAAATCTCCTATTCTAACATGTTTCATGCAAGTTTCCATTTATGACTTAATAGTGCGCTTGAGAGGAGCAGTGGAGAAATTTTGGGTGCAAGGGCGCACTTCAAAAGGTCGAAGGGCCGAGGAGATGAAGCTTGAGGGCTTTGGGATGTGCTCATGCGCTCAAGAGAAGAGAGAGAAACTCAAGGTAGGGCGTAGGGCATAGGTATGAAGGACGAAGGATGAGGCTCCAAGCTTCCCAAGTGCGCTATGTGCTCAAGGGAGATAAGGAGGGCCCAGTGGCACAAAGATGAACACCGAAGGGAAAGGCTTCATAGCTTCACGTGCGCGCCATGCGCTAATGAAGGCAAAGGATGGCACAAGGCGCATTGTTGAAGGTTGAAGGGGTTAGGCTTTGGGTCTTTAGAGTGCGCTCATGCGCTCAAGGAGGGCGCAGCTTCTTCAAGTCGAAGGAGTGCACTCAAAGGAAGACTTGGTTCTTGATGGCATAGTTCGTAACAAGGAAGGGGAAAAATGCTTAGGGGTACGCTATGCGCTCTTGAAGGGCGCAAGGCACACTTCCAAACAACGAAGTATTCTCGCTCAAGGCTTAAGAGTGTGCTTTTGCACTCCTTGCCTTAATGGGTTCTCTTGAGCAACCGAAATTTGTCTAAGTATGAAGGATAGAACAAGGGGCAAACACAATGAGTTTAGACATGAATTTGTGTGCGACGTATACCAACTCATCGATAAAACTTAGACAAAGCTTGAAAAATGATAAATAAGCATTGAAACGTCGCTTACATACACTCCCCACGTACAACGTACAAAGTGTGTGCGGTCGTGACCAAAAGGTGTCGTTTTGCGTCAAACAAAGGTGTCATGATTATGAAATGTAGTAGAGATGTTTTAGTCAATGCGACGACACTTAAGATTCAAGAATGATCAAGAACACTTGAAACATATAAAATGACTTGAAACGACACTTGACAAGTTACAACCAATGTGACACTTGGTGTAATCGTTGAGTAGGCTCCAAAATTTAAATGTAGTGAAAGCTTGGAGGGTGTTGTAGCAACGACAACAAGAAGATACTAAGGAAGACTTGTTAGACTCAACAAGTTTCTAGGAGATTGTTACTTAATCAATTAAAGCATCAACCATTCAAAGACTTGAAATGTAACTTGAAGCAAGGAATTAAACTAGCAAGTATAAATCATGAGCATATAATTAACATCAATCATGTAAATAGATCAAAATGATTCAACAATATATCCCGCAAGGAAAAATTGATGTAAGTAGACTAGTGCCAATAATCTTGCAAGAAATAATATGAAATATGCTCAAAGGTAAATGACAATAATTGTAATAATGGAAATGCTTTTGAGATACACAAGTACCATGAAATGTAATATTCCCAATTAGCTTTGCTAATTGGAATATTTCATTTTTGTTTAATTTTGCCGCTTTAGCTAGAAATAATAAATAAAGTGAGAAATAAGAGGGGTTACCTCACTTTATAAATAAAGTGTTTTTCCTAGTTGATTGACGTTATAACTAGAGAGGGGGCCTTGGGGGTCCACATGAGTATGATGGGGAGGCATCAGGCTGACCCAAGGTTAACTGCGCAGGCCAAGGAGAGTGAAGGACGCAGTTAAGGTTTTGGAGGGAGTTTAGCACTATAAAAGGTGGGGTTCTCACCTCATTTGGGTATGCATGATTTGATATTGGTATTGAGAGCTAGACTTCTGTTTGCTTCAGCACGCCGGTTGTTTAGTCGGTCTGCAGCACTGTTTAGTGCAACCGAGTGTCTCCGGTCGGAGATCTCACCCTTAGCCTCGGGGACAGTGCCAAAAAATGAAGTAAAGGTCTTACAGTTTCACCCTTAGCTTGGAGGGGACTTGAATTTTTGCCTAGTAAGGTTATTTCACAGAGTAACATCGAAGTCGATTCGGTGGGAATTGGTAGCACGGTTTCGGTGGGGATTTGGAGAGGGAAAGAGAGAGCCCTGCGTGGGCTGCGCAATTAGAAGCGAAGCAGCGACTTCGGGGGAGGGAGGCCTTGATTGAATCACGAGAAGAAGAATGGCTGACTCGGGGAAGAAAGGACGCAGATCAGGCTTAGAGAGAGGACGCTGTTCCAGGAGACAGAAGGACGCAGATCTGATGACACATTGATAGATCCAGACTCGGAGATTGCAGATCCGAGGAGATATTTGCAGATCTAGTTCTGTAGGGTGCAGATCTGGAGAGATAGCATTAGATCCAGCTTGGGAGATTGCGGATGCGAGGGAGATATTGGCAAATCCGGCCCTAGATACGAAGAGATAACATCGAATCAGCCTTGGGGTTGCGAGATGCGAGGAGATATTGGCGGATCCGACATAGATACGAAGAGATAACATTCGTCCCCGACCATGGAGGGGCCTTGAGATACGGAGGGGATAGGACGCAGATCTGGATTGGAGGCTTCAGATCCAGTAGATCTGAGCATCTAGGACGCAGATCCATCAGGGAGGACGCTGATCTGATGAGCAGGGTCATGTGAGTAGGGCTTGACAGCGTTTTCCAGCATTTCTAGTCTTCAGGAGCTGATCATTTCATCTGGAGGTTTTGTGACCAGCATTCCATCTGTTTCTGCGCTGTCACTAGCAGAGACAACGTTTTCTATTGGTGAGGGTTTGGAGGACTGAGATCAGCCCTTTTCTAGTCTTCAGCTTATAGTTCATTTGCATTCCAGCAGCAGCTCTTCAGCCAGCTAGGACGCTGTCCTTATTTGCAGCCATCATTTGTTCTGAGAGGGTCTCCACTTGCCTAGGGCAAGGATAGGTGCACTCATTCTGGTTATCTTGTACTCCTCTCTATGTACTCTCAGATTAATAAAATGGCTTAGTTTTCTGGCATTCTATGTGTACTTGTTCCATGATCTGGTTCCAACATTGTATTTTCTATATCTGTTTGGCATATTTCTGTGTATTACTGGTTATTTCCCTTTGGGGATATTACAGTGGTATCAGAGCATAATTCTGGCTCAGCCTGTGGATCTGTCTGGTATATTTCTGTTTATTACTGGTTATTTCCCTTTGGGGATATTACAGTGGTATCAGAGCATAATTCTGGCTCAGCCTGTGGTCTATGACATCAGAAAAGAGATCATACAGAGCAATAGCAGTTGCAATACCAGAAACGCAATTGGGAAAAGGGCCAAAATAAAAAGGTCAAATTTTGAAGTTTGGAATGAGGAGAAACGTTTTCTGGGTTTTTCTGGGTTTTGGGCAAGGATTACCTTCCCAAATTCTTGGAATTTTCTGAGTAGTTTCCAGTGGGTAAATCAGAGGTCGAAGTTAAGCAGTAGTATGGATTTGCAGTAGCCGTGTAGTTTCTGAGCAGCCTGTGAGGGACACAGAGCAGCAGGATCCGATGGCAGACACAGCTGAGAAGCTGGATGCAATCATCCATCACATGCAAGATATGTCACAGAGGCTCTTGGCCATGGAGATCAGTCAGAGAGCACTCCCTAGAGTTCTTCAGATCGGTGAGGGATCGGGTGTGTCTCGCCACGTACCAGTGCACGATGCTATCCCCATTGTGACGGCTCAGCGACCCACTATGCCCACATTCTTGCCATAAGACTCAGGGACAGGATTGCGGGGAGGTGCACAGAGGGATAATCCAGCACCCACACGTCCTACCATGCCTACCTTCCTGGTAGAGGACGAGGGGTCGACAGCACCGAGAGAGTTGAGTCCAGCTCGACGGGCAGCCGTTTTTGCAGAGTGGCAGGCCTTAGGACAGGCATTCATGGATACTCTCCCCTTCGAGCGATATCTCCAGTATCGATGCGGCATCAAACCCCCTGAGCAGCACAAGGGGCACGGATACCACCGTGATGACCACCGCACAGCTAGTAGAGATTATGTTCAGCTCCAGCGTGATAGTAGACCTCACAACTTTCACAGAGGGAACAAGCACTCACATGATAGGGGCTTACAGCGCACAGTGGACAGATTCCATCTACCGACATTTGACGGGTCATCCAGGCGCTCAGAAAGAGCTTGGGTGGACAAGTTGGATACCTCTTTCCAGCTTGACCGAGTATCAGAGAGGGAAACCATTAAAATGGTTACCTCACACTTGGAGGATGAGGACACACAGGATTGCAGGGAGTTCGAGGATGCACCTAGTGTGACACAGGACTCACCGTCATTAGAGTCCTCCTTGACCGTATCGGTTGATATCGTAGTGGAGGAGGTAGAGCCTACCCCGGTAGAGCCATCCACTGAGGTGATGACTGGAGCCATGTCCGAGTCTTCGGATGGTAGCAGCACACGACAAATGGGTGAGGTATCAGGAGATATATCCATTATCGATGAGGCACTAGGAGATACAGAGGTATTGGATGATGGTCGCAGACAGCGGTATCATCGGCTTCGGACGGACCTTCGAGTTTTGAGGGAGAAGGCCGCGTCAGTACGGGAGACCGTTTTGTTGCAGGACCAGGAGCTGGAGGGTATGAGAGTGACTTGTGCCAAGTCGGCGGCCAAGTTGGTCCGCATTGGGGAACAACTGGATTCCCTGATGGTACAACCAGAGGGCACGAGGGAGCGTCAGATCATTCCCCTTCAGGCATGCATGGACGGGACTAGCAGTATTGTTGGGTCATCTCTTCCCATTAGAGAGAGAGAGGCAGAGCCACCTAGTCAGGTCTCATATATTGACTTGGATAATGGGATGAGACGATTAGAGTTGCACAGGGTACATCAGCCACGGGTTGAGGTTGGATGGCGAGAGATTTTGAGTTGGTACTCGATGGAGCAGACTATGGATGAAGAGGAGGTCTCAAGGAGAGATCTCACTGGAGATGCACTTTGACACACCATGGGGTGCGATGACTTTCTTCCCTTCTCACAAGAGCAGATAGAAGATGGGGGACATCTTCGGATGGATAACATCTCTCATGCTTGTGTCGGACATTCCTTGAGCCACACACATCATGATGGGAGGTTTTTGCCTACCACCTATTTGATTCTTGATAGGGTCTCATTGATCCTTGAGAAGTTTATACTTCAAAATCCCATGAAGTGCAAAATCAGAAATTTGATTTGGGAGGATGGTAGCCCTCATGGGAGGAGTAACCGGATGAGGAGAAGGAGGTATCCACAAGTGATTGAGTGGATGGGGATGATGAGCAAGGAGCTAGGAGGTTACTTGCAGATCTGTGCTACCAGGCAGCAGGAGGCTTGGCTGCGCTGGTTACTCTTGAAAGAGTTTGGCCATCTCTTGGCAAACACTCTTCCTAAGAGTCTGAGGGTGGAGGAAAGATGGCTGGATACTTGCATCATGGAGCAGCATAGAGTATGTATGCATGGTGTTGCTATGATACTCGTTATGTCTTCATCACATGAGTTGTATGATGGAAGTATGGGGAGGCAGCAAATTGTTTGGTTGCTTGGTTTGTTTCTGGGAGAGCAAGGGCAGATTTGCTCCCACACCTTGCATGATGTGGCAAGAAGAGGGGATGGCACTATCTCCTTGATCTTTGATGATGACGGGGAAGCACTTCCATCTTGGGGAGTATTCCACACTTGTTGCAGCAGTATTAGAGGAGTCTTTGACAAGGAGCATGTCAAAGAGCAGAGTCTTGTATTGACAGGAGCTTATTTGCATGAGCTCCCAGCGTTGTCACCTTGGAGCAGAACATTATGGATGAAGTGTGCGCAACAGAGATATGATGGATCTATAACCCATAGGTCCCAGGATCACTTCATATTTGTTGCACAAAGAGGAGGTAATGATGATAGAGACATCTATGGCATATTCTTCTTGACTTGGGTTTCCAAGCATGAGGAGGATTATCTTCTTGCAGCACATGGTTCATTCTTCTTCATAGCATGCCAAAACACTATGGAGGACTCATTTATAGATCCATGTACCATCTTACTTCCAGCATATGGTCAGATTTGTATGGGAGGCTTGATTATGAGAGAGACACATGAGCTGAATGTGCCTTTGAGTATTTTCTGCACTACATGTTCTAATAGGAGCATGGGAGGAGGCATGGCCACCACTACTACATATGTGTTCTCTTTTGAGGTGGGCCATGAGATTGAGATTCATCCATTGTACAGCTATGGGCAAGTGTTTGGCCTTATGTTGTTGTCATATTCAGCCATTTACTATCCATTAGTAGATGTGATGAATCTTGTACATTGCTTGCCATGTAATTTTCTGAAGTTGCAGTGGATGAGACTACGTTGTATACTTGTGAGAGATTGTTTGCATTATGTATCCTCATGTAGAACCTTCAACAAACATCTCATTAGGGTGATCCATGATGACCATGTCATATTCTTCATGGATGGTTTGTTTTGGGCCAGCTTGTTCTTCATTGATGGAGGAACCTTCTATGGTGGATTGTTTTTCGCTTTGCCATTGGAGGGCGATGATTTTGCAGTTCAGGATCAGCATAGACTCTACACTTGTCATGAGTGGAGAGAAGGACAGCATGGGGTAAGCTATGATGCTTGCCAAGTTCATATTTTCAGCCCACCTTCATTACCAGAGCTTGAGGTGGAAGGAGATTTTCAGGAGTTGCCTTGTTGGGAGGTGGCTCATTTTGTCTGGATGATTGCTCGGAGATGGAGGATCCACAGGAGGGAGATATTCCTCATTATATTTTCGACTCCATGCCTTGATTGGAGAGAGGTGACGAGTTGGTTCACAGTTGATGGGCTAGCTTACACAGTCATAGATGCAGAGCAGCAGCGGTCATGGTCTTCAGTCATAGCCAGAGGCAGTGAGCAGTCCGAGCCATGGGACTTGTGCGATTATTGGCCACAATGGCGATGGGATCCGGGAGGACTATTGATTGGCTGGTACCATGAGAGGCCAGTTTGGGATCCTGGCATTGAGATATCCCTTCATATCAGGGTGATGCAGGAGACAGAGAGGTTTCAGTGGGACCCAGGCACATTTTGCAGTATTGGCATGGAGCATCAGCTAGAGAGTAGGCTTGTTCGAGCATTGCTTGAGAACAAGCAATTTTTGCCGGATGAGGATGCCACTTGGGAGAGCGAGCAAACCTTACAGCATCCATCACTTCAGTTGCTTGAGGACAAGCAACGTTTTGCCGGGGGAGACTGTAATATTCCCAATTAGCTTTGCTAATTGGAATATTTCATTTTTGTTTAATTTTGCCGCTTTAGCTAGAAATAATAAATAAAGTGAGAAATAAGAGGGTTACCTCACTTTAGTCACCTCACTTTATAAAATAAAGTGTTTTTCCTAGTTGATTGACGTTATAACTTAGAAAGGGGGCCTTGGGGGTCCACATGAGTATGAAGGGGAGGCATCAGGCTGACCCAAGGTTAACTGCGCAGGCCAAGGAGAGTGAAGGACGCAGTTAAGGTTTTGGAGGGAGTTTAGCACTATAAAAGGTGGGGTTCTCACCTCATTTGGGTATGCATGATTTGATATTGGTATTGAGAGCTAGACTTCTGTCTGCTTCAGCACGCCGGTTGTTTAGTCAGTCTGCAGCACTGTTTAGTGCAACCGAGTGTCTCCGGTCGGAGATCTCACCCTTAGCCTCGGGGGACTTCGAGTGCCTGCCCTGGTAAGGTTATTTCTGGTTTCACCCTTAGCTTCGGGGGACTTCGAGTGCCCGCCCTAGTAAGGTTATTTTCAGAGTAACACCTTTCAGTTTCAGTGGGACTTGGTAGCACTTTTCAGCAGGAGATTTGGAGAGGAAGAAGCCCTCTGGTGGCTGCGCAGATCTAGAAGGCAGAACGCTGTTTCAGGGGGAGGGAGGACGCAGTTCAGATCTGAGAAAAAGGACGTTGTTCCAGGGGAAGAAAGGACGCAGATCAGGCTTAGAGAGAGGACGCTGCTCCAGGAGACAGAAGGACGCAGATCTGAAGACACATTGACAGATCCAGACTTGGAGATTGCAGATCCGATATTTGCATCTAGTTCGTAGGTGCGTATCCGGAGATAAAGCATTAGATCCGCATTGGGAGATTGCGTATCTCGAGAGATATTGGCAGATCCAGCCTAGATCTGAAGAGATAACATCAGATCCAGCCTTGGGGGTTGCAGATCTGAGGAGATATTGGCAGATCCAGCATAGATCTGAAGAGATAACAGTAGACCTGACCATGGAGGACGCAGATCTGGAGGGATAGGACGCAGATCCGGATTGGAGGCTTCAGATCCAGTAGATCTGAGCATCTAGGACGCAGATCCATCAGGGAGGACGCTGATCTGATGAGCAGGGTCATGTGAGTAGGGCTTGACAGCGTTTTCCAGCATTTCTAGTCTTCAGGAGCTGATCATTTCCATTCCGGAGGTTTTGGGGGCCAAAGATCTTCACCCAGCCAGCCACTGCCACTGTGCAGAGACAGCCGTTTTCTATTGGTGGAGAATGGAGGATTCGAGAAGATTCAACCATTTTCAGTTCTGCCTTATAGCTCTATTTGGTATCCTCGCAGGCGCCTTCTTCCTGTAGCCTTCTTCGCCGAGCCAGACGCTCGTCCTTATTATAGCCATCATTGTCTGAGAGGCCTCCACTTGCCTAGGCAAGATGGCATGTCTCATTCCTCGTTATCTTGTACTTTCAGATTAATAAAATGGCTTAGTTTTCTGGCATTCTATGTGTACTTGTTCCATGATCTGGTTCCAGCATTGTGTTTTCTATATCTATCTGGCATATTTCTGTGTATTACTGGTTATTTCCCTTTGGGGATATTACATTTCCATAATTCATAAGTGTTGATAATTTTAAGGGCTGTAGGTTAATACAAATTCTCCTCTAGATAATTACTTGTGAACGTTCTTGAGGTACTTATGTCTTCTCTTCTTTTAGTTAAGTCAATCTTTCATCAAGTCAATTATCAAAACACAAAAACCACAAAGATTAGGCTCATAGTCCTTAACTATGTATTTCAATCACTTGCTATTACAAATTGTTATTGACCATCCGCATACTGTCTTCTTCCTTCAATTTTGCATTCATAGATTAGCCTTTATCTGCATTTATTTATTGCCCTAATTCTCTGTCTTGTCCGCACTTAATTATTGTGGTGCATCCGAAAAATTTTGCTGTGGTTGATAATGCTTGTCCGCAACTTCTGTAGAATCCGCACTATCTTATATATATATATATATGTTGTTCCTGTTGTGGTATCTGCACTATCTTGGTATATAGATATGCTGTCTTTGCTGTGGTATCTGCACTATCTTCGTATATATATACTCTGTCTCTGCTGTGGTAACCACAAGTCCTTTTTGTGTTAGATCCGTAAATACTTCCAGAAATGGTGGCTCAGACTTATCCACAATCTACAAAGGAATCCGCATTGAGTTTTGTTGTGACTTCTTCATAGAGATCTGCACTCCTGTTACGGTAATCCGCAGCCTTTATCACAGAGATGACCAAAAATATTGTTGTCAAATGATCCGCAGAATAGGTTATATATAGGGAAAATTCTACTGTCTTTTAGGCCGACCATTCATTGAGCTTGAAGGCCAACTTGAATTGCTGTTGAAGGTCGACTTCAACATGGTGCTTTAGGTCGAATATAACCCAACGTTGTAGCTTATCTTCTAGCGTAGTTGGAGAGCTGAATTAGGCCCTCCATTAACGGTTTCCTTGAGTAGGTCTTGGAGCGTATATTTTAGACTAGACCCTTCATATATATATGACACTTAATTACATTTGTATTATCTTTGACATCTTCTTTATATAAATACATAATTACATAGTCAACATGAAGACTGACCTAGTTACACTTTTCAACACTCCCTCTTAACTAGGGAGGTATTCATATAGGTACATGGTTACTTTCAAACTGAAGAATCTCCTAAGAAGAATCAGATTGGTAATCGCATCTGTATAGCATCATATCAACCAACATTTTCCTATTGCAAGGCCTTGACTAATAGCCCCATCTCTTAAACGAGACAATGGGCTACAATGCTGGCGAGACACATGACTAATAGACAGCATAGTCATTGTCTCTTCAAGGTACATACCCCACCTAGGTGTTCCCAGAGTATGACCTTCTTGGACTATTCTTCTCTTGGGTAGCCAGTCCTCAAAGAATATCGGTTCACGACTACTCTTATCTTGAATGCCCTGTCTCATTCTCAAAGAGTATCGAATGCCAGATGATTACCCAATTCTCCATTCCGTCTTCCAGGTGAAGACCATAATGATGTGTCTATCCATTCTCTTCACATGGCTTTCACTAATACTTACGGCTGTTAGTCCTAGTCTAGCACATGACACATGTAATAGAGAATCAGATACGTCACTCCCTCTGAACAAAGGGAGGACATATTTCAAGTTTCTTCCAAGCAAGAAACTTACCACCAGGCTCCTCATCAACCAGAGTCCTGCAGCAGCAATCCATCTACTCATGAAGAATTCCTCCCCTTGATGTCATGGATTTTGATATTGAGGAATCTTCAACTTTTTTGCTTCATAGGGCATAGATCATCCATCACTTTTAGTCATGAGTCATGTCCACTGTCAGAAAGTGATTCATGAATCTTTCTCATATGGTCCACCATTATGCCATGCTGCTTTCCTTCGAATCATCCCCAAGGATCATGAATCCTTTCTTATGATTATCAGCCCTGTATAAATTCATCTAGATAAACATATACATATGAAATTTTGGAAAAAAAGTTACCTTAGTGATGATATTTGACCATGACATATTCTTGTAGGCATCAACATCCTTTTGTACAAATTGACACATCTCCCAATGATATGTTTTGTCAAGGGTCTTCTTATTTACCAGGCTTCTGTCAGAGTCTACATATCTTCCCAGGAGATCTCCGAGTCACATCTTCTGGGCTTTCGGATGATAACTGCCTCTTGACATGGTTTCATTTCATGATCTCTTCCTTTCTGCACATTCTCCATTCCCAGGAACTTACAACCTTTCTAGTTTCTCGTTCATATACAACCACCTCATATTCCATGAGGACATATTATGTTGATTTCATCTGTCTGTGCACTGAGAGACACTCCTCCATAGATCATACTTCAAAATACAGAAGTTCATTACCTGCAACCATATGACATGACTTCAAAACATCCAATGTTTAGAATATAAATATATACATACCTCATACCCTTTTTCTTTTGAGTCATATTGTAGCAATTTCTTTGGAATGAAGAGCTTCATTCTCTTGGTATGCTCCATCAATGTCCCAGAAAATTTGTTTCCATGATGACCCTTGCTCTTGATGACTGCTTTTCATCATTAATTTTATCAGAGAGGTTTTCCCAGAGCTGATTCACCAAGAGCTCCTTCCATGCTTTCATCAGGGTGCTACACTGCTTCCTATCATATAACCAACATAAATCACTTAAAGAAGATGATATCAATCGTAGTATAGATCCACTGTTTCTTATTTTTTCAGATTTGCTTTGAATCAGGTTCTTCCTTTTTTTTCAAATGATTGAGTTCTGCAAAACTATTGCCTTCAACTTGTCTTATTCCATAGAAACCCTATATTGATGAGTGAGGTAAATTACTTATCCCATGATTTTGTTACCCTCATGATCATATGCGTTCTTGTGTCTTATACTTCCATGATGTCCCTTTGCATCAAATCTTAAGTAGGATATAGGAGCCATAAAGAGACTTATTATGAGGGAGACTAGTCTTAATGACCTCTTACTCCCTCTTTCCATCCACTCCTTCCATCCTTTCTAGTGACATGAACTTTCTTGTGCTGTTCATAATTCTTCTTTCAACTTCTTTTGTGTCTCCAATATTGTTCATGTGAGAGAACCTTCAGAGTTCCTTTCCATGAATTCAAAGGAGACCCTTATCTATGACTTTAGTTATCTATGAGGACCATGACTATCCTCCTTGATTTATGCAAGGATCTTCAGTAATACAACCACCTCATATATCTCATTGCAAAAGGAAGTCATTTAACCAAAATGAAAATGAAAATGAAAGATACTTACTTGGCAAGTGAAGAGGAGATCTGCACCTTGTTATTCTTTGAATGATCTTCTTCTTAGGCTGTTCCAGACTTGAGATCTCATGTCATCCATTCGTGTAGTTGATCTTTCAGACTGTATTCTTCCAAGGAAAATTATGATAGTTTCATAGCTCTATTACTATGGTAACACTAATGACAGGAGCCTTTATCCCTTCCATTTATATTACGCACTGTGTAATTCACACTATGTCATCTGCACTATGAAACTTCAGATTTCAACGCATTCCATCAGGTGATATGTCTATGTCCCTTCTACGCATCAATCATAGACTTTATCTCGCTTTTATTACAGGTGTATATCATCGAGTTTGTCTCAGAATTGTTCCTATTCTCTTCTTAGTATATAACCTTGTTCCTTGTTCTGCAATCTGTTGTCTTTTATCACATAAACCTCATAGAAAAGCTCATAGAAGGTCGGGGTTCTGTCCACCTTTTTCTCCGCAGTATATGGGGAATATATAGTTGACCTTGACTGCTATTTGTTGAGAAGTTCACTTGTAATCACTTGTAATTTTCTCATTGATATCTTTATATACCTGAAACTGTGCTATCCGAGTTCTGCTTCCTTTTTCAAACTTATATACCATTGATAATCTCAATTTGAGTTTGAACTGTGGGGATGTATGTATGTCGAGACTGTGTTTAGGATGACTATGTAATATTTTTGCTATAAGAACTGCAATGTAGCCAAGCTGAGATTGTAACCTCCAAACTAAATTAGATTTGTATCACTGATAGCCCTTTCTTGTAACCAAAGATCTAAAACCATGTTGAGAATTTGACGGGTTGTAGGTTAACACAAGTTCTCCTCTAGATAATTACTTGTGAATGTACTTGAGGTACTTATGTCTTCTCTTCTTCTAGTTAAGTCAATCTTTCATCAAGTCAATTATCAAAACACAAAAACCACGAAGATTAGGCTCACAGTCCTTAACTATGTATATCAATCACTTTCTATTACAAAATGTTATTGACCATTCATAGACTGTATTCTTCCTTCAATTCCACATTCATAGATTAGCCTTTATCTGCATTTATTTATTGCCCTAATTCTCTGTCTTGTCCGCACTTAATTACTGTGGTGCATCCACAAATTTTGCTGTGGTTGATCATGCTTGTTCGCAACTTTTGTAGAATCCGCACTATCTTATATATATATATATATATATATATATATATATATATATATATATATGTTGTTCCTATTGTGGTATCCACACTATCTTGTTATATAGATACACTATCTCTGCTATGATATCCACACTGTCTTCTTATATATATACTCTGTCTCTGCTGTGGTAACCATAAGTCCTTTTTGTGTTAGATCCGTAAATACTTCTGGAAATGGTGGCTCAGCCTTATCCGCAATCTACAAAGGAATCCGCATTAATTTTTGTTGTGACTTCTTCATGGAGATCTGCACTCCTGTTACAATAATCCGTAGCCTTTATCACAGAGATGATCGAAAATCCTAGATGTAGAATTTCATTTTTGAAGATGAAATTCTATTTTTAGAATATTGGGCGAAGTTTATTTATAGATCGTCGATCTAAAAATAGAAGTGTCGATTATTATTAGCTCTTAATAATAATCCGACAATAAACATCAACTTATTCTCTTGGAGCACTTAATTTCAGTATACAAATTTGGAAAATCAGTGGGCTGAAGGAATTACGCAATTCCTAGGGTTTACTGGTGGTTCATGCATGGAGGACTCAGTTAGAACTATGTGGAAAAGCTATGACAGAGTTGGAAGAGTAGTTCATGGAGTTGTTATTTAGTTTAACTCAGTTAATGGATTTAAACTCAGTTGAGCTAGTTGTATCTAGTCTAACTAAATGATACAATAGTGAGAGTTGAGATTCAACAAGACGATGAGCTTAGTGAAAATGAGTCGCCTTCACTAAGTGGGCCCGCAGGCTATTTTTAGGTGCAAGTCTATTTTTAAAATATGTCTATTTTTAGACATGGTGATCATATTTCAGAAGTTGCAGGATGCTATTTGTGGATGGTTGGTCAAGTTGGAAAAATAGATGAAATTCTACTTTTAGAATATTGGGCGAAGTCTATTTATAGATCGTCGATCTAAAAATAGAAGTGTCGATTATTATTAGCTCTTAATAATAATCCGACAATAAACATCAACTTATTCCCTTGGAGCACTTAATTTCAGTGTACAGATTTGTCAAATCAGTGGGCTGAATGAATTACACAATTCCTAGGGTTTACCAGTGGTTCATGCATGGAGGACTCAGTTAGAACTGAAGTGGAAAAGTTATGACAGAGTTGGAAGAGTAGTTCATGGAGTTATTATTCAGTTTAACTCAGTTAATGGAGTTAAACTCAGTTGAGCTAGTTGTATCTAGTCTAACTGAATGATACACTAGTGAGAGTGGAGTGAATTAATTAGCTAATTAATTCACAAATAATAACTCATTAATCAACTGAACAAATACAACAGTTAACTACAGTGCATGTCAGTTCCAGTGGAGATCCAGTGGAGAGATAGGTGAAAGGGAAAGATGGACTATCTGTTGTGACTATAGTGATGCATTGATTGCACCACACACACATTGGAGTTGCCAATGAGGATTCCGCCGTGCAAGCAAGGTAGATTCGAATTCATTCAGGGGCCTTCTTCAGTAGGGATTGCGCAGTGGAGGCAGGCTATCAGGTGGCAAGAAATTAGTGTATGGATTTGCAGATTTCTTCTGATTAGTGTGTGACGATTGATTGTACTGAGAGCTTGATGTACTAAGCTTTGTATGAGATTGTTACATGATCCCCATGATACATAATATATGATAGTTTTGGTTTTTAGCTTCAGGATTTCCTGTTAAACAACTGTGTTATGTGCGATTGTTTTTATTGCTTCATGTGTTTGCAATTGATTTTAAATTTCCGCAAAAGATTAATAGTGGAAGGATTCTGTATTTAGCAAGAAGATAAATATTGTTAGATCAGGAGAATCTGGATATATACATGTATCTTGTATATAATTTCTACAGTGGTATCCACACTATCCTGGTATATATATACGCTGTCTCTACTATGGTATCCGCACTGTCTTCGTATATATATACTCTGTCTCTGCTATGGTAACCATAAGTCCTTTTTGTGTTAGATCCGTAAATACTTCTGGAAATGGTGGCTCAGATTTATCCTCAATCTACAAAGGAATCCGCATTGAGTTCTGTTGTGACTTCTTCATGGAGATCCAAACTCCTGTTACAGTAATCCGTAGCCTTTATCACAGAGATGACCGAAAATATTGTTGTCAAATGATCTGCAGAACAAGTTATATATAGGGACAATTCTACTATCTTTTAGGCCGACCATTCATTGAGCTTGAAGGCCAACTTGAATTGCTGTTGAAGGCCGAATTCAACATGGTGCTTTAGGCTGACTATAACTCAACGTTGTAGCTTAACTTCTAGTGTAGTTGGAGGGCTGAATTAGGCCATTCATTAACGGTTTCCTTGACTAGGTCTTGCAGCGTATCTTTTAGACTAGATCCTTCATATATATATGACACTTAATTACATTTATATTATCTTTGACATCTTATTTATATAAATACATAATTACATAGTCAACATGAAGACCGACCTAGTTACACTTTTCAACAATAAGGAGTCTTTTCATTATTTGGTCTTAGTTGAGTTTGATTTAAGGTATAAAATGCCGTCCCAACTGCTTCTCTCCAAAATTTTTGTTGCAAATTAGCTGCTAGTAGCATTGTCCTTTCCATTTCTTGAACGGTTCGGTTCCTTCTTTCAATTACTCCATTTTGCTTGGGTGTCCTAGTAGCATAGAGTTCTCTTTCGATTCCGTGCTCTTTACAAAAACCATCAAATTATTTTGAGGTGAATTATCCTCCTCTCTCTGTTCTAAGACATTTAATCTTAGAATATTTCTGATTTTCAATGAGAGCTTTAAGATTCTTAAAAAATTAGAATGCTTCGGATTTATATTTTATGAAATATGCCCATATCATTCTAGTATGGTCATCAAAAAATAGAGAAAAGTACCTTTCACCTTGAAGAGCTGGAGTTATAGTTGGCCCACATAAATCTGCATGAATGATTTCCAGAGGTTTTGATGTTGAGAACTCCTTAGTTTTGTGGCTAGTTCTGGTTTGCTTTTCATGTTGGCATGAGCCACATACAACTTGATTTGGCTTGCAAATTTTTTTAATATCCCTTACTGCATCGATTTTGCTGATGTTGACCAGGTTATCAAAACTCGTATGCCCCATTCGCTTGTGCCATAACCAACTTTCATCTGTTTGACTTAAGTAACATTTATCTCCTTGGATTTTACTGAGAATGTAAACATTATCTGGTGTTCTTACACCTTTCGCCACAAGTTCTCCTGAGGATGAGTCTCTTATTTCAAAATTTTTAGTACTAAAGACAACATTATGTCCTTGGTCACAAATTCGACTAACACTTAAGAGATTGTGTTTGAGCCCTTCTACCAACAAGGTATTTTGAGCCTTTCCTTGTCCATTGACAAGGGTAGCAGTTCCTTTTCCAATGACTTTAGTAGATCCACTTCCAAAGGATACATTTCCATTTTTCTTGTTCAATGAGATAAAATTCTTTTGGTTACCTATCATATGTATTGAGCATCCACTATCCATGAACCAATGATTTTCTTCACTATGAACACATAGAGCTAGGTCACATTTATCCGTTTTGAGATCTACGCTTTTAGCTTCTTCTCCTTTGAGAGGGAAATTTTGTTCATTATGATCATAATTATTACATAATGAGCAAGACGGATCAAACTTAGCCAAAGGATCAAAGGAATTTTAATTCTTTATTTGTCCTTGCTCTTTAGGACCACGTAGTTTGTTTGTTTGATCTTTCAATCTTGGTGCTTCATTCTTATGAGCCTTGCAGTTCTTAGCTTGATGCCCAAAGTTTTTACAATAGTAACAATACCCAAGAAAAATAGTTTGGTACCTGTTGTAATAGCCATAGCTTGAACCGAAATTCTTCCTTGGAGTTGCTCTTTCTTCAATTCTTGGGTTTGAGACAGGCCTTTGTTCCTGACGAGATGACTTTTCTTCTTTTTGATGGCAAGAGAGTATGTTAGCATAACTCCTTGCATTATTCTTTGTACTTGATGATTCTCCTTTGAAACCAATTCAAGATTTGTCATGTTGAGGTTTTTGAGTATTAAGAATGTTATCAAGTGCTTGAGAGCTTTGCCAATTCCTTTTGACTTGCTCCAATTCCTTTCTTAGAGATATTATTTCAGCTTCATGTTTTTCACAGATATCATCCTTCTCTTTTAGCTTATTGTTCAAGAAGTCTTCCCTTCTTTTTTCTTCCTCCTTTTCTACTTTTAGAGAAATTATCTTCTTTCGTAGATTCTCATTTTCTTCAATGGCACTCATCAGTAATTTATCCATGTTTCCTTCATCTTCCAATTCTGAATTGAATGCCATGAATAACACTTATTTGCTTCCAACATAGTTACTTTCCTCATCTGATTCATCATCACTTTCTTTGTGATGAGGCATATTTCTAGTTGATTTCTTTTTGATGACTACAAATTCATCTTCATTAGAATCATCTTGTTTGGAGAAGAATTTCTTCGTATTAAACCCTTTCTTTTTGTACATCATCCTTTTAGAGTCCTCTTCATCATCACTATCATGTTTATGAGGACATTTTGCAACATAATGCCATATTATTCCACATTTGAAACAAATAAGAGGGTACTTACCTTTTAGCTTAGATCCTTTCTTGAGTCTTCTTACAAATTGAGCTAATTCAGTTTCAACGTCAGAGTCATCACTGTTGCTATTCCATCCTTTTCCTCTTTTTGTTGATTTTGAGGCTTTTAATGTTGCTTCTTTGAAATTTGGAATTCCTTTCCTCATCTCATAGGCAATGAGAATTCCATGAATTTCATCCATATTGAGAGTATCTAGGTCCTTCATTTCTTCTATGACACTTACTTTGGAGTCAAATCTGTCAGGAAGAGATCTCAGGATTTCTTGAACAATAGTGCTTTCTTTAATATTTTCTCCTAGCCCTTTAAGAGAGCTAACCACTTCAAATACTTAGAGAAAGTATGATGGAATATCTTCTTCATCATCCATTTTCAGACTCTTGAATTTTCTTCTATAGGTTTGAAGATTTTCCTTCTTAAATTTGGATTCCCCATCATACAGGGCAACCAACTTATCCCATACTTCTTTGACCGAGTCACAATTCTTGACTTTCGTGAATTTGGAATAGGTAATTCCATTAGTGGTGGAATTTAAAGCTTTGGAATTAGCAATGTAGGCTTTTATTTCTTCTGGATAGGTTGGAAGACCGGTGGGAGATTTGTACCCATCCAAGACAGAGTGCCATACTTTAGGACCAAGAGACATTAGATAGTAGGAAATCCTCTTCTTCCAAAAACAAAAATTTGTTCAATCAAAGATAGGCAGCTTCCCTATTGCTTCTATGTTCTTCATTGTCCCGAAGAATCCTTCTTCCAGCTGTTAGGCTGGTAATGAATAAGTTGGCTCTGATACCAATTGTTGGAAATACTGAGAGGGGGGTGAATCAATATTTCTTTTCAATTGTTATTTTTTTCTAGTTAGATTACTCACAAATAAAAAAGAGACAGGTGCATAATAATAACATTATTAAGGATCAATAAGGACTTCAATCATTTTTCAAATAATTGAGTACAATAGATGTGTGAGGGCACCAACCTGTTGCCAAGCACCAAATTGGACTTTGATGAGGCTCCGACCTCTAGGGCTTCGACCCTATCTTCTTAAGGCACCAACCTTGTGTTTAGGAGTTCCTACTCCAAGGACACCAATCATTCTTGGCTTCATTATCAATGATTGATTCAAAAAATTCTCTATTGCACCAATTTGCACCAAACTGCACCAACTATTCTAAGCCATACTTCTTCATCAATTCTGCACCAATGTTCTTGCACTAAGACTTCAGTACTACACCACATCAAGACACCAAGAGTTCAGTACTGCACCATGCCAAGGCTTTTGCACCACAAATTTTCAATGTCCTTACTGCATCAGAATTTTAGCAACAATATCACGCTGCACAAAATCTTAGATCTGAAGGTATGATGATGTCTAAGACTGAGCCTGCATGTAATCCAATCTTCTTCTAATTATCCGAGCTTTATTTTTTCTCTTGTCCAAATGTCTGAAGTGTGCATAGTTCCGAGGGTGACTGAAGGTATGAGCCACAATAACCCTTCCACAGATCCGAGGGTAAGCAAGATAGCAAAGTATGTGGAGTATTCGACTGTTGAGACCACAGTTTCGAGGAAAAAACTACAACGAATGGTCCTGAGGGGAATCACAGTTTCCGAATTCTGTTACAACTGAAGTAGGTCGAAAGTATATTGAAGTAGGTCCGAAGATGATCAGAGGTTCCAAAGTCTGTTACAGCTGAAGCAAATATGAAGTATGTTGAAGCAAGTCTGAAGGTGATCACAGTAGAATGCTGCGTGTAGGTTAGATTTCCTGTAGCTTCTTTTAGTTATCAAACATCACAGAAATATTCCAGACCCATCTGTAGTCTCTTTTCGTTTATTAAATGCTCCCTCTCTTTTGAGTTCACGAGTTGTGAAATGTACTATTACTTTCTGTATTTTTCACCGAATTTCTTGAGAGAAAATGAGGTTTTAGGATCTTATTAATACGCATAGGATGAGAGATGTGACTTTATGAGGGATGCCGACATTAGGGATAGGGCATAGGTCGGCTATATGTCAACAATAGGATAAATAATCTTCAAAAATCAATTTCTCCTAGAGTATTTGGAGTTTCGGGTCAAGTAATAGCTCACTGGAAAGGAAAAATTCTGCTCTAGAGGATGGTGAATGTTTCATAGAGAATTTCTACCTCTAAGATAGAGAAAAATAATTCTTAATGTGACTGGTCATTTAATTGTGCAGAAATGGAGGTAGGGTAGAATGTATTGGGATTATTTATGGTTTGATTCTTCATCATAAGGTTATTATCCCATAGTGATATATGTCTTCCATCATCCATCATCTAATCCTTCAACAAGTATGATCATTCATAATCATCAAGCATCTAATTGCCATATTTACATCAATGACAACCTAGATTAACATATGTATGTCAATAATCAACCTCTCTTCAATGGTGAAATACCAACAATTCCTTTATGCTGAAGTAGGATTTAGATGAATCAATAATAGAATCTTGAGCTTCAAATGTTAGATTAACACAACTATTCCTTCATACTTCAGATACTTTAACTATTCTATCATGATGATCTTCAAAAAAAGAATCTTCAACTTGTTTAATTGAAATCTCAGCAAATAGAATTCACACAGTTTTATGAATGATATTAAAACAAAGGCCTTGAAGAGATATCTGTATTGACTTCAGGAAGGCATGTAATTATATCTAGAAATATATACTGCTTCAATGCTCAATATAATACTTCAAGTGTAAATAAGATAAGATCCTTTAGCATTTTTATTGACCTTTTCATGCTTTAATAATGCAGATAACACTGGGAATAATAACTTGATGTACTTCTACCATAATATTATGATCCTGAGGACCTGTACCATACCACTGCTCCACTGATGACACTTGGTATTCTGCTGATAGGCAGGCTGCTTGTTCCAAATACCAATTAATACTACTTTGATAAACCAAGCAGTAATTTCACTTCATCTCACACATGCACCCATAGTTAAGACAACCTTCATAGTTTCTACTATTGATCTCTCCACTGTTCTCAAAACAAATCATCAATATACTGAATCTGATCTTGGCATCATTAACCTTTTGCTTATTCTGTCATTCTGGTTTAAAAGAATGTCATTGCATATTCCTTTCTAGGACTACTCCAGAATCATTGTTGCTCTATATAAAATTCAACCGTTCTAACATAATTATCTTTAGGAAGACATCTTCAATTTCTTTACTAGGAATCTGAAAGGGCATACCACTCATAGTTTTATCGCTCATTTAACTGCTTTCCTCTCAAGGGAAACTTCTATTAATGAATGATGTAATGATATAATGATGATAAATATTTCTCTTACTCATCCTTCTTAATTGTGTTTCATTGTTAATTCTTGCAGTGTGATCATCCTCTATGGATCTTTCCAGTTCTATAGCTCGAAACATAATTTTTGTGATTTTCACCATTCATCACTTAGTGTGCTGTTGTCTTCTTAGCTTACATGATCATGGCCAATGTTCCCTCTACCACCATGGCTGCTTGCTGCCTTCTCTCCTTCCATCACCCTGTTGGCTATTGAATGCTTCAAGTATTCTTCTTCCTCTATAGTTTTATGTTAGAGGAACTGTCCTTTCCCTTCCCGAGCTTTTAGCTGTTCTTATTCCATGGAGCTCTTCTTAGACTACTTTTATGGGGACTATTTATGAACTTCTCTCCCCCTGGGATATTGCTTCTTATCTATTTCTATTTGGATATTTGCATTGCTTCCTAGAGAAGCTCCCCCTGAGACTATGATGGATTCATTATGTTATTGAGATAATAGGCTCCCCCTTTCTCCTTTCCTTCCATAATTTATTGGGGTTCTTCATAATGTCTTCACTTCCTTTTGATTCATGGTTTTGTCTGATTTGATTGGATTCCATCATCTCTCTAGAGTTCTTTAATGTATTTGGAAACTTACAGTCTTTTGCTTTGTGACCCAGCTTGTGGCATGAATAACATCTTATTTTACCTAAGAAAGGTTGAGTTGATGTATGGCATTCTTTTCCCATTTTTTAAGACAATTTACATTCAACAGATTTATGTCCAAATTTATTGCATGAAAAACAGTAGCCATGGAAATGATTTGTGTACCTGGTGGTAGATTGTCTTCTCCATTTGTTTTCTTGAGGTAGTCCTTTCATAGGCTGCATCTTTAGTTAGTTGGATTGGATTTTCTTTGTCTTACAATATGCTGCAATATGTCTAGGTTTGTGGCAGGAAAAACAAGTGATACTTCTCATAGGAGGAAAGAACCTCCTTTGACAGCTTATGAATTTATTCAATTCATATTCAGGAGTGTATGAGCCTTTTTCAGCAGACTATTTCTTCATTTCGTTCTTTATCATTTGAGGTCGCTTCTTGTTTCTATTTACTTCATTGGAAATCATGTTCTTGCTGGCTTCTACTTTTGTAGGAATCTTTTGAGCTGCTTCATTATCCTTTACAACTTTTACAAAAATGACATTGCTGTTATCTTCTACCTTGGACTTACTTGTTTCTCCTTCATAGCCTATCCCAACCTTTATGAGAGGAGATATTTGAGCATTTAGAATTTTTTCCAACTATTCAGAACTTTTCATTCATGGAGTGTTCATAGATAATTCCCTTTGGGTGTTTTCTAGTTTCTTTCTTAGGAATACTACTTCTTCCAATTTCTCTTGCTCCTGGTTTTTATCTTTAATTTGCTTTAGAAGAATGTCTTACACCTTCTTAGCTTCTTCAAGTTCTACTTTCAACTGAATGAGATTTTCCAAATCTGGTTCTTCCTTTACATATTTAAGGAGAATGTCTTTCTATTTTCTGCACTTGAGTCTAATTCTGTCTGTTTCCTCCAGGGCACTCCTTAGCTCCCCCTCAAGATCTACCTCACCTTCTTCCTCATCTTCCAGAAGGAATACTTCAGGCTCTTCCTTGGCCATCAACACAAATTCAGAGGTTCCTTCTTCATTTGAGGATTCATCTGAGCTTTCAGATGCACTGCTATCTTGTTGAGCATAAACCTCAAGCTCTTCCTTGGCCATCAAAATGAATTCTGAAGTTCCTTATTCATTGGGGGATTCATCTAAGTTTTCAGATACACTGCTGTCTTGTTGAACGTAGAATGATCTTCAATTAAATATGTTCCCTTTCGGCCTATTTCTGAAATTGTTTTTCTCTTTCCCTCTTGAATGATTCTCCATTTTCTTATGAGGACATTTAGATGCATAGTGCCCCACCCTTCCATAGTTAAAGAACTTAAATGCAAGTTTACCTTTGCATTACCCATGCCTTTATCCAATATTTTGATGAATTTGGCCTCTTCTTCACCTGAGCATGAACATGTATCTTCCTTCTCTTTCATGCACTTGTCTACCTTAAAGGCTGCCTCCCTCACATTTGAATTTTGTTAAAATTGGACAACTAGGTCCAAACTCCATGTTTTGATGCTCTAATGAAGACACCAATATTTTTATTGGGTTCCTCTTTCGGAGAGGTGCAAGATTGATCTAAAGATCATCTTGATCCGATGAGAAAAACATTTATTTTGAGTTTATTTTTAATACTTTCAAAATATGTGTAGGTCGGCCTTAAGGTTTTACACCCCCAGCAAATGTGTCACACACCTTCAGTGATTGATATAAATAGAGTTAACGTTGGAGGACATTTCACTGATCTCTTCATAACACATATTTCTCTCTCCACTTCTGAATGGTTCGAGCTCCAAGGAGGAAAATCTGCAGTTCACACGTGGGAGAAGAACGAAGACTATTTTTGCTGCAGCTAGGGTTTTACTGCAGGTTTGACGAGTGTTGACTTTGGTCAACGCACAGTCCAAAGAAGCTGATTTTTGGCATAGACTTTGATTTATGTAGTCGGTACATTTTGGCACAAGAATCGAGGTCAAAGGTTGACCGAATACTGAGCTGCGGTGACTTTTACTTGCTGCTATTTTGCATTGACTTTTCTGGGAAGCGTTGACTTTTTTGGGGTTGAATTTGACTTGACTGTTTGGTTGTTTTGATGGATGTTGTAACACATACTGGGCTAGTTGACCAAGGAGACTTTGCTGGTTGAAGCATCCTGCTGATCACCATAACACAACAACAAATATATATATTTTTGGCTTGTCTTCTGTTGATCCACTGGTATGTTCTATTAGCATTTTACTTAATGATTTATGTGATTGGTGTCTAGTACTGAAGAGAAATTAAAGTTGCATCAAGCATAGAACATCTACATAAATTTACATGGTATCAGAGCTGAGGTGAAGACAAAGTCCTAATTTGTAGCAATCACCGAAGAAGAAAATGGGTTCCACAAATTATGGCTTCAAGGAGGATGACAAATTGACTGGGAAGGATGAGTTCCATTCTTGGAAGATGATATTGGATCTTAAATTGGAAGACCAAGATGTCATGGACTATGTGCAAGATAAAATCCAAGAACCTCCATCCACTCCTACTGCTGCTGCCAAAACAAAGTACAAGAAGGGTGAGATGAAAACAAAACTAATTATCAGGGAATCCATTCATAAGAGTCTGGTGGCCTACATCTCTAAGTTAGGTACATCCAAATAGATGTATGATAAGTTGGTCCTCATGTTCAAGGCCAATAATGCAAATGAAGTACTATTCTTCAAGAATCAATTGAAGAATCTTAAGAAAGGCAGGGATGAGTCTGTTCAATCATAGTTTCTGAAGTTGATCAAGATTTGGAAAAATCTGCTAGCTATTGGGGAGACAATAGCTGATTGAGAGATGGTACTCATCGCACTTGGAGGGCTCCCATCCGAATGGCATGTGTTCAACACTACCATTGTAAATAATAATTTGATACCTGAATTTGATGAAGTACTATCGAGATTCATTCAATAAGAGACAAGAATGAAGGAGTATGGAAATGAAGGAAATGCTGCCTACATTGCTCATTCTAGAAATAAGAAATTTGGTGGTCCAAAGAACAAAGGAAAAGCAGGGGCCCAAGGAAAGAAGGGCAAGTGTTTCACTTGTCATAGGCCGGGTCACTATGCTAGAGAATTTCCTTTCAAGAAGGATTCTTCTGATGGTGATGACAACAACAACAACCGAAGGAATGGAAATCAAAGGAACAACAAGTTCAAGGGAAAGAGGAAGGCTCTCTCTGGCGGAAATGATCAACCTTTCAAAAGGTCAAGAAACTCCAGGTATGAGGAATCAAATTTTGTTGATAAAAGAAATGAATACATTCTTGTATCTTCTCAAGCGAAGGATGTACTCTATGTTCCAAATTTGAAGAAGAACCTTGTGTCTATATCGGCCATGGAAGACAAAGGTTTCAATGTGGCATTCACTGATGGAAAGGTGCACATGTAGAAGAAGAGCTTCAAGGAAGCTATCATGATTGGGTTTAGAGTTGATACACTCTACCAAGTTGGAGGAAGTCCACTGGGAACGATGACATGTGATACTATTCGACAAACTGAACTATGGCACCCGAGGATTGGACACCTTCACTACAAGGCCCTTCCCGAAGCAAGGAAGGTGGTGATAGGGATGCTTGAGTTTTCAAATAATCATGAAGGTGTATGTAAGGGTTATGCCAAAGGAAATCATACAAGGGGACCTTTCGCCTCAAGTGTCACAAAGACATCTGATGTCTTGCAATTGATCCATTCTGATCTATCTGGTATGCTGCCCGTGACATCTTTGGGAGGATGTTCTTATTATATGATGTTCATAGATGAATTTTCTCGCAAAACCTGGATATACTTCTTAAAGAAGAAGTATGAGGCTTTCATGTGGTTCTGTACCTTCAAAGCCTTGGTGGAAAATATAACAGGGAAGAAGATCAAGTTTTTGAGAACTGATAATGGCACTGAATATGAGACAAACGAGTTCAAGGAATTTGCAGAGAAGCCAACATCAAGAGGGAGACCACAACCGTCTATACTCCTGAGAAAAATGGCATTGTTGAATGAAAGAACAGGACTATTGTGCAAGCTGCTTGTGCCATGCTATGTGACCAAGGTCTACTGAAGTTTCTGTGGGGAGAAGCTGCGAACATTGCTATGTACATACAAAACCGATGCCTGCATTCCTCTCTAGACTCAAAAACTCTCGAAGAGGTTTTCTCTGGTAAGAAACCTAACGTCTCACATTTTAGAGTTTTTGGATGTCCTGTTTATTTTCATGTGCTGAAAGAAAAGAGGAGCAAGCTGGATGCTTTTGGGAAGAAAGGAATGTTTGTGGGCTACAACAAAATTTCAAAGGCCTATAGAGTCTATATGCCTAGTCAAAGGGAAGTGGAGATATTCCACGATCTCGCCTTTGACGAAGATGCTTCCCTGAGGAAAGTAGTCAATCTTCTGAGATATGAGGAAGATCATGAAGCAAGGCCTGGAAATCAAGAAGAACCGAAGGATGAGATGAGGCCTCATGTTGAAGGACTGATGGAATCGATTGATCCACCTCCTTCACTGGGAAAGAGACCATCATGGCTCAGGGACACTCTCGAGGATGCCGAGGGACATACGGCCCCAAGGGGGCTCATTTCATGAAAGCAAGAAGCCGAGTAGATACCATGGGTATCTAGCAGCCATGAGTACTATTGTACAATCTGAGCTTGGATATTTTGAGGAAGCCGTAAAGCATCAAGTCTAGAAGGATGCTATCCATTGGTATGTTGTATTAGCATTTTACTTAATGATTTATGTGATTTCTGTCTAGTACTGAAGAGAAATTAAATTTGCATCAAGCATAGAAAATATACATAAATTTACAACTTCCCTTGTGGAAGTCTCATCTCATAAGTTTTCAAGTTTCCAAGCTATTGGTTCGTGGTCAAGGTATCCCAGTTTGTTGTTTCTTCTATGGCTGAAACCTTAGGGTTAAACCTAGATGGTAAATATCTCAATATCTTTTGCACTATCATAGATTACTTAATGGGTTCTCCTAGAGCTATCATGTTATTTACAATTTTCTCAAACTTTAAGAAGAAATTGGCTACATCTTCATCTTCATTCATTTTTACATTTTCAAACTGAGCTCTATAGGTTTGCAATTTGGCCATCTTCACCTTTTTATCTCCCACATGGATATTTTCTAATGCATCCCATATTTATTTGGCAGTCTTATTGTGCATTGCTTTTATGAATTCTGACTCACACAAACAACTCAAGAGTGCATTCATTGCCTTTTCATTAGCTATAAAATCTTTTTTGGATTCTTTCTCCGTGTCAATAATCTTTGGAGCATATCCATATTCCACAACAACCGAAAATTCTAATCCTAGAGACATTATGTACGTCATAATTCTTATTTTCCAGAAGGTATAGTTTGTGCCAATAAAAAAAGGGGCTTATGATTTGTTGAGCATCCTTCTAGGCTAGCCATCTTGGGACCTAATATCTCCTTCTAGTTGTTAAAATGATACAGAAGAAACTAGCTCCAATACCAATTGTTGGACCCTTAGTTAAATTGAGAGGGGGGGTGAATCAATTTAATAAATTCATGGTCTTTTAAAACTTATTTACACCTTCATTTCATGATCAACTTAATTTATAATGAACCGAAAATATTAATATATGAGTAGCAGGTATTAAGCAGATTAAATATAGAATATCAACACATAATCATCATGCACATAGACAACATATATAAGTGGAAACACATAAGGGAGAAAAACACATCATGTTATTGTTGTGATGCAAAGGAAAGCTCCAAATCCCTCTCACCACTGATTTTCTGTAGGCTCCAACCTACAGGAGGCTACTACCTCAAATTTTGCAAGCTACAACTTGCAAGGAAGCTCCAACTCCCATCTATTTTCTGCAGACTACAATCCACAAGAGGCTCCTACCTCAACCAGCTCCAATTGGACATATATTAAGATACAACTTGAAATGGAAACACCAACTCCCATGTATTTTCTATAGGCTACAACCCACAGGAGGCTCCTACCTCAACCAACTACAACTAGACATTTATCAAGCTACAAATTGATATGGAAGCACCAACTTCCTCACACTACTATAAAATCATATGCTGATTTACATGGAAATCAACTCTGTTTTACTCCTACTTCACTGCTGTTCTTCCAACCTTCAAATCTGCTTTATATCATCTCTGGATCTTCACAGCTTCTCTATCTACTCTGTATTCTTCTTCCACTCTCTAACCTCTTTATGCATATCACAATAACATCATTTATAGGGATCACTTCATATTTGTTTGAATTCCATATGGGAATATGAAATGAACATGTATGACTCTTTGCCTTACACCTTCTCATTTCCTCACTCAACATTTCAGGATGTTACAACTCTATATACTCATTTTAGTATTTAATTGGAGTTTTTTTTTGTTGAAAATGGCAACAATAAATAGTGAAGGAGGCCTCTTGAAACATCTTTCCTAATCCTAGTTGGAAAGTGATCACCTAAACTAAGTGGGGACCACACATGTGATTTTTGTCAAAAAGTCTATTTTTAGACTATGTCTATTTTTAGACATATGGAGCATGGTCTAGGAGTTGCGGGATGCTATTCTTGGATGATTGGTCAAGTTGGTAAAAATAGATGGACATCTATTTTTAGATATATTGGTTAAGTCTATTTTTGCAACGTCTGTCGAAAATAGATCGCTCAAATATTATTAGCCCTTAATAATATTTGGACTATAAACATTATCTTATCCTCTTGGAGCACTTCAGTTCGAGCTACAGATGTGGCACATGCAGCTGGCAGAAGGAAATTTGAATTTCCTATGGGTTAGTTGAGCTATTGCATGTTTGACTTCAATTAGAACTCATGTGGCAGAGTTTGGTGGAGTTTATGAGACAGTTGATGGAGTTGTGTTCAGTTTAACTTAGTTGAACTAGTTGTATTTAGTTAAACTGACTAATACACTAGAGATGAGTGGTGTGAATTAAATATTATTTAATTCACTAATTATTAACTCATAAATCAACTAAAGAACACATCAGTTAACAGCAGTGCATGGACAGTTCAGTGGAGACTAGTGTTAGAGGTGGGTGAAAGGGTGGATTCTACTATCAGTTGTGACTATAGTGTGCATGAGATTTGCACAATCATTGGAGGAGATTGCCAATGAGGATTGCGCAGTTAAAGCCAAGGGAATTCGAATTCATTCCAATCCATTCTCTCATCTTGGATTGCGCAGTAGAGGCAGGCAAACAGTGGAGGAGTTTTGAACCCGTGACTTGTTCAAAATTGAGCTAGTTTGTGTGTAACTTTTGGAGACAGTACTGAGTACTTGTGAGGAGTATTGTACTGAGATTGTTACATGATTATTCTTCATTATAATATACAGACAGTAGGGGGTTTTCAGCTGTAAGCTTTCCCCGGTATACATACTGTGTTATATGTGTTGAATTTCTATGTGTGCATGTGAATGTTTTCAATACCGCTTGTTGTTTTTATTTCCGCATGTGATGATTAATGTGTAGAAGAGATTATGTGTTATGTATGAAGCTCAAATAGTATGTGACCAGGATAATCTCGGTGAATAATTCAGCAAATTATTCAAATTTCTACATGGTATCAGAGCGATATTTATCATCAGATCTATTATTCAGAAAGTGATTGCATTTTATTTCTTCAGGCAGAGTCTGCAATCGGGCCAGGTAGCCTCCGGATTCATCCTTATTTGAAGGTGAAAGGTCTGGTAAATGCCCATGCAGTCGATCTCTGATTTGGAAATAATTTTTTCTCACGAATTTTTGATCGGAAGTGGTGGAGTTTTGAGTTGGTGGAATTCAATTTATTCCAAAGCAAGAGCGACCAGAGGAAGTTGGTGCTCAAGGATAAACTCAGGAAAATAAAGATGGAGAAGAATGACACTATTCCGGTATACTTGAAAAAGTTTTTCCACTATAGGGATGAGCTTGGGAGTATAGGAGTTAGTGTGGATGAAGAAGAACAAGTCAAGAAGGTTGGGATTCGAGCAAGGAATCTCTACAGACTTGAAGTAGATGGGATGTCTACGAAGCTTCCTACTATTGGGAAGTGCATGAAAGACATGTAATTGATGCTTGAGAGGGAGCAAGTGTTGCATGCAGGAAAGAAAGACATGCAATTGATGCTTGAGAGGGAGCAAGTGTTGCATGCAGGCAAGAAAGACATGCAATTGAAGCTTGAGAGGGAGCAAGTGTTGCATGCAGGTAATAGTGAACCTCGGGGTGTGGAGCAGCCACAAGAGGATCATGGATTGGGAGAAACCACTCATGTAGAGAAATTTCATGCCAGATGGGCAGAGGGAGTGCATGCAGCTATACCACCAGGTGAGAGGTGGGGTGACATGCATGATTAATCCCAAGAGGAGATTTCTGGGCAGGATTCATGAGATGGTGTGGATCTCATAAATTGAACCTGGCTACGAGGTGCCCACAGTGCAGCAGTAGCAGATCAGTTGGATTGATGCAGGCAGATCAAAGTGACAGTGTCGGATACTGGAGCACGGATCAGAGTTGACAACAAGTGCAGAGTGCATGGGTGCAAGAGTTCAATAGCGCAGTGGTTCCTGATGACATGTGCAGTTGGTACCAGCAGAAGTCGAAGACTTTGATGATAGATGCATCAGACTGATTGAGTTGTTTGGAGCCTATTCAGTTTCAGAGATGTTTCATGCAAAGAGTGCATGGCACATGCATGGATTTTCATGGTGCATGCATGAGTTTGCATGGCGCATGCAAAGGTTGCATGGAAAATGCATGGAATTGCATGTCGCATGTATGGAGTTGCATGGCGCTTGTGAAGGTTGCAGGGCGAATGCATGGAGTTGCATGTTGCATGCAAAGACAGTCCTTTCTTGTTGAGAGGGAGTGTTGAAAATGGCAACAAGAAACAGTGAAGGAGGCCTCTTGAAACATCTTTCCTGATCCTAGTTGGAAAGTGATTACCTAAACTAGGTGGGGACCACACATGTGATTTTTGTCAAAATGTCTATTTTTAGACATATGGAGCATGGTCTAGGAGTTTCGGGATGATATTCTTGGATGATTGGTCAAGTTGGTAAAAATAGATGGACATCTATTTTTAGACATACAGGTCGAAGTCTATTTTTAGACTGCCTGTCTAAAAATAGATCAGTCAAATATTATTAACCCTTAATAATATTTAGACTATAAACATTATCTTTTCCTCTTGGAGTACTTCAGTTCGAGCTACAGATGTGGCACATGCAGCTGGAAGAAGGAAATTCGAATTTCCTATGGGTTAGTTGAGCTATTGCATGGTTGACTTCAATTAAAACTCATGTGGCAGAGTTTGGTGGAGTTGATGAGACAGTTGGTGGAGTTGTGTTCGGTTTAACTTAGTTGAACAAGTTGTATTTATTTTAAATGGCTAATACACTAGAGATGAGTGGTGTGAATTAATTATTAATTAATTCATTAATTATTAACTCATAATTCAACTAATGAACACATCAATTAACTGCAATGCATGGAAAGTTCAGTGGAGACCAGTGTTAGAGGTGGGTGAAAGGGTGGAGTCTACTATCAGTTGTGACTATAGTGTGCATGAGATTTGCACAATCATTGGAGGAGATTGCCAATGAGGATTGCGTAGTTAAAGCCAAGGGAATTTGAATTCATTCCATTCCATTCTCTCATCTTGGGTTGCGCAGTAGAGGCAGGCAAACAGTGGAGGAGTTTTGAACCCGTGACTTGTTCAAAACTGAGCTAGTTTGTGTGTAACTTTTGGAGATAGTACTGAGTACTTGTGAGGTGTATTGTACTGAGATTGTTACATGATTCTTCTTCATTATAATATACATACAGTAGGGGGTTTTCAGCTGTAAGCTTTCCTTGGTATACATACTGTGTTATATGTGTTGAATTTCTATGTGCGCATGTGAATGTTTTCAATACCGCTTGTTGTTTTTATTTCCGCATGTGATGATTAATGCGTAGAAGAGATTATGTGTTATGTATGAAGCTCAAATAGTATGTGACCAGGATAATCTCGGTGAATAATTCAGCAAATTATTCAAATTTCTACATTTTTTGCCTACAGACACTTGCGTTTGCATCACAAACCATATAAACTAAATAATACATTTACAGTTACAATCAATTATTTTACTCAACCCTTTCATTTTCTTAACTTTGTTGTGAGTTTGTCCTCTTCTTCTTGCTGTCCATTTGTCTTTTCTGTTTTTGCTATTATATTCCAACTTTGCTACATAATTGCCTCTTTTAGCCTGAGCCTTTTCATTTGCCTTAATGCCACAACATTTTTCTGCGCGAGCTCCTGGTCCTTTGTTATGCATTAATGTCTTTCCTTGTAACCTGTGGGGTATGACCCACATAAATCCCTTTAAACACACAGCAGATTAAAAATCCAAGTTTTATCAACATACATACATTTTGCGATCAAACAACACATATTAACATAACATACTCTTAGAAGTACAGGGCTATCGGGTCCCACAATACCTTGAACTAATCACATTTCAACGCAAATACTTGCGCGCAGGTTTCCCACTCTACTGATAGCGATAAACCCTAAACCATGCGATTTGAGATATGCACTCATGCGCGGTGCTGACATGTGGACTCCATTTATCGCATCGCGTCGTTTGATCCTTACCGCATCACAACCAAAACAACATACCTTGCGATTTATTGAAGTTAAACCCTATTTTTTGCAGGATGCAATGTTGTGCAAGGTTGAAACGTGTCCCTCCATTTCTCCTCGCAAAACTTTAAACTTAACTTGCGGTCATCTTAATGCTATTCCCTAAGCGTTGCGATGTGCGGTATGCGGGTGAGGTCCACGTCATCATGCCATGTCACCGCCACGTAACCTTGCCACGTCATCATAAATTACATGTGATATATGGGGTTGGTGCCATGTCATTTGCCACGTCACTGCCAGGTCATCTTTATTTCACTTCTTGTACTTCACAGTTCGCAAATTATAACCGTTTAACTTAGTGGTTAGCCTCTATTTCGTGTGATTTGTGATATTACACCGTGCCAACACGTGTCCCTTCTACACTTTGCATCGCATATAGAATAAATTACCCTGCAACGGCCTTAACATTTAACTGCTAAACTTTGCGATTTGCGAAATTGCTCTTGGTGCAATTCAATCTCCGCCGTTAATCTATCATCTTCACTTCTGTGATCTTATCCTGACCGTTCACTCACCTCCCTTGCAATTATTCAAATAACTCTCTGCCTTAGTCGATTTTTCTGTTCTTTATACTGTCGCGCTCTGTAACTCCAGCTTCTCCACGCTGTTCCTCTTGAGCTTGTCTTTGTTATTGAATCTCATCCCGAGTTATCACACTCGACATATACCTTTTCATATTGATTAAATCCCTCTCTATCTCTCGGATCTCGTCTCTTTCTCTTGGCTTAATCATATTTTTTTAATTGGCCTCTTCCTCTTGGCTCTCACATCTTCCTGCTTCTCCTATGTGTAAGATCTCTGGTCCTCGTTATGTCTTGAAAATCCGATTTCCTTCTATTGTGCGCTGAAGCAATTCAATGCCTCTCTGCTTCATTCACTGCCTTTTCTGTCTCTACTTCTTTGCTGCCCCTGCCACCTTGCTGCCTTTGGTGCCTTTTTTGCTACATTTACTACCTCTGCTACATTCACTGCCTCTCTACATTCGCTGCCTCTCTGCTTTTGTTGCTTCTTTGCTGCCTTTGCTGCCTTTCCATTATTTTTGGTTATGGTGCTGATCCTTTGTGCTCCTTTTCCATCAATGAAAATATTTCCAATAGTATCCCCCTTTGGAATTGATGAAAATACTCCAATACTTCCTCCAGGACTTCCTCCCCCTTTCATTCTGAGAAGTGTCTTGTATTTCCTCCTCTGCTTGCTTTTCGAAAGAGCCTTTCTTCTTCTGCTTAATTTTCCTCCCCCTTTGACATAAATGGAAAAGGGTTGCACATTTCCCAGTGTAGATTCTATCTTTGCTTTTCCTTTCTCTGAGATGTGTTTAGGCCTTATTCTTATGACTTTATACCTTGTAGCTCCAGACTGGTGTACAAAAGCTGTTGGGAGAATACTTTGAGAATCATTGAACTTGTATGTAAGATGATGCCATCCCAAAGCACAAATTCCTTTCCCTTGTATAAAGTTGAAAGTGATGATAAAGACACTTTATAGAACAAACTTAAAAAATCAGACTTACATAATAAGGGATGCATCATTGGAACAATACTAAAATATTGAGAATGCTCCATACGAAATTTAAAGTCTACTCCAAATATACTTCAGTGCGTATTATGATATTCATCTAAAATAGATATCTATAGTACACATATTTTCAAATATGATGATGCAAAAGAAATATTTTATAGACGAGGTTCACCATTACTGCCTATTGGTGGTGATATGTGTTGGACTGCTGACAGGGATATTACACTAACAATTGAAAGGCCCTTGATACTGATGTGAACAATGAATCAAACCAAAACTTACAACTTATTGTAAGATTAGACAATATATTTCAATATAAGATACCAAAATACTTTACTACTTGTACAAAGTACTTTCATACAAAACCTTGAGGTTAGATACATTCAAGGTATTGGTCAGTCTCACTTAACAACTATGCAATTTTATTTAATACATAAGGGGGTATGTATGTCAATAATCAACCTCTCTTCAATGGTGAAATACCAACGATTCCTTTCTGTTGAAGTAGGCTTTAGATGAATCAATAATAGACTCTTGAGCTTCAAATGTAGGATTAACACAACTAGTCCTTCATACCTCAGATACTTTAAATGTTCTATCATGATGATCTTTAGCAAAAACATTTTCAAGTTGTTTAATTGAAATCTCAGCAAACATAGTTCACACAATTTTATGAATGATCTTAAGACAAAGGCCTTGAAGATACATCTATACTGACTTGAGGAAGGAATGTAGTTATATCTAGAAATAAATACTTCTTCAATGCTCAATATAATACTTCAAGTTTAAACAAGATAATGATCCTTTAGCACTGTTATTGACCTTTTCATGCTTTAATAATGTAGATAACACTGGGAATACTACCTTGATGTACTTCTGCCATAATATTATGATCCTGAGGACCTGTACCATACCACTTCTCCACTGATGACACTTGATATTCTGCTGATAGGCATGCTTTTTGTTCCAAATACCAATTGATACTACTTTGATAAACCAAGCAGTAATTTCACTTCATCTTGCACATGCATCCATAGTTAAGAAAAACTTCATAGTTTCTACTATTGAGCTCTCCATTGTTCTTAACAACAATCATAAATATGTTGAATCTAATCTTGGCATCATTAACCTTTTTCTTATTGTCATTCTGGTTTAAAATAATGTCACTGCATATTCCTTCCTAGGATTGCTCCAGAATCATTGCTGCTCTATATACAATTCAATTGTTCTAACATAATGATCTTCGGGAATACATCTTCATTTTCTTTACTAGGAATCTAAAGGGCATACCACTCATAGTTTTATCACTCATTTAACTGCTTTCCTCTCAAGGGAACCTTCTATTGATGAATGATGTAATGATATAAAGATGATAAAAATTTCTCTTACTCATCCTTATTAATTGTGTTTCATTGTTAATTCTTGCAGTGTGATGCACAATGTGATCATCCTCTATGGATATTTCCAATTCTATAGCTCGAAACATAATTTTTGTTATTTTAACCATTCATCACTTAGTGTGCCGTTGTATTCTTAGCTTACATGATCATGGCTGATGTTCCCTCTAACACCATGGCTGCTTGCTACCTTCTCTTCTTCCATCAACATGTTGGCTATTGAATGCTTTAGGTATTCTTCTTCCTCTATAGTTCTCTGTTAGAGGAATTGTCCTTTCCATTCTTGAACTTTTAGCTATTCTTATTCCATGGAGATCTTTTTAGACTACTTTTATGGGGACTATTTATGAACTAATATCCCCCCGGGATGTTGCTTCTTTTCTATCGCTGGATGGATATTTGAGTTGCTTCCTACAATAGCTCCCCTTGAGACTATGATGGATTCATTATGTTATTGAGGTAACAAGCTCCCCCTTTCTCTTTTCCTTCCATACTTTATTGGGGTTCTTCATAATGTTTGCACTTCCTTTTGATTCACAGTTTTGTCTGATTTGATTGGATTCCATCATCTGTCTAGATTTATTTAATGTATATGGCAGCTTATAGTCTTTTGCTTTGTGACCAAGCTTGTGGCATGAATAATATACTATTTTACCTAAGAAAGGTTGAGATGATGTATGGCATTTCTTTCCCCTTTTTGAACACAATTTACATTCAACAGTTTTATGTCCAAATTTATTGCATGAAAAACATTAGCCATGGAAATGATTTGTGTACCTGGTGATAGATTGTCTTCTCCATTTGTTTGCTTGAGGTAGTCCTTTCATTGGCTGCATCTTTAGTTGGTTGGAATGGATTTTCTTTGTCTTACATTATGATGTAATATGTCCAAGTTTGTGGCAGGCAAAACAAGTGATACTTCTCATAGGAGGAAAGAACCTCCTTTGACAACTTCCAAATTTATTCAATTCATATTCAGGAGTGAATGAGCGTTTTTCAGCTGAATGTTTCTTCATTTCGTTCTTTTTCATTTAAGGTTGCTGCTTGTTTTTGTTTACTTCATTGCAAAACATGTTCTTGCTGGTTTCTACTTCTGTACGAATCTTTTGAGCTACTTCATTATCCTTTACATCTTTTACAAAAATGATATTCTTGTTATCTTCTACCTTGGACTTACTTGTTTCTCCTTCATAGCCGATCCCAGCCTTTATGAGAGGAGATCTTTGAGCATTTAGAAAATTTTCCAACTGTTTAGAGCTTTTCATTCGTGGAGTGTTCATAGATAATTCACTTTGGGCATTTTTTAGTTTCTTTCCTAGGCATACTAATTCTTCTTCCAATTTCTCTTGCTCTTGATTTTTATCTTTAATTCTTAGCTCCTTCAAGTTCTACTTTCAACTGAATGAGGTTTTTTGAATCTGGTTCTTCCTTTACATATTTTAGGAGAATGTCTTTCTATTTTCTGCACTTGAGTCTAAGTCTGTCTATTTCTTCCAGGGCACTACTTAGCTCCCCTTCAAGATCTACCTCACCTTCTTCCTCAACTTCCAAAAGGAATCCTTCAGGCTCTTCCTTGGCCACCAACAAAAATTCAGAGGTCCCTTCTTCGTTTGAGGATTCATCTGAGATTTCAGATGCACTGCTATCTTGCTGAGCATAAAACTCAAGCTCTTCCTTGGCCATCAAAATGAATTTTGAAGTTCCTTCTTCATTGGGGGATTCATCTAAGCTTTCAGATGCATTGTTGTCTTGTTCAACATAGAATGATCTTCGATTAAACTGTTCCCTTTCGGCCTATTGCTGAAATTGGTTTTCTCTTTCTCTCTTGAATGATTCTCCATTTTATTATGAGGAAATTTATATGCATAGTACCCCACTCTTCCACAGTTAAAGCACTTAAATGGAAGTTTACCTTTGTATTTACTCATGCCTTTATCCAATCTTTTGACGAATTTGGCCTCTTCTTCATCTGAGCATGAACATGTATCTTCCTTACCTTTCATGCACTTGTCTACCTTAAAGGATGCTTCCCTCACATTTTAATTCCCTTGTGGAAGTCTCATCTCATAAGCTATCAAGTTTCCAAGCAATTGGTTCGTGGTCAAGGTTTCCCAGTTTGTTGTTTCTTCTATGGCCAAAAGCTTAGGGTTAAACCTTGTAATTGTAATTTGGAATTGGTCCCTAAAAAAGCTAAAACCATGACAACCAAGCATGAAAATATAGTTAGACAAGTTTGGAGAAGGAAGCATGTTGAACCAAAATGAGATCATATGGAACATGTCCTAAATGCTCAAAACATCAATCCATGTTGCTAATTAGATGCAAGCACCCGGGGTAGATATGATATTCCAAGTTTTGATGATGATATTTTTCCTACTAACAAGAAGATCATGCGTATTGTTGAGGGAAGCTTGTGAAATTTTATTTTGCTTGATGCAACCCTTGATGAGTCACATATGGACAATCATTCCATGCGACACATATATATCTCTCTCTTGATGACTATGATGAGTCATCTCTCAGAAATTTTGCAGAAGTGTTTTACAAGTTAGGTCTCTTCTACTATCATCTATCTCAAGGAGCATGCAAAACTTAGGGGAAGAAAAGAATGGTATTTTGTCTCCACCACACATTGATTTTTGAAGGTTTCTTCCACTCAAAACAATAATATTTCTTGTCTTGGGTTCCATAAGCAAAACAACCAACAAGAGGAGTTTATGCAGGTAGGGGGAGCTAGTTGATCACATGAAGAGATGCAATCTAAGAAATCTCTCTTGTACTAAATTGCGAGAAGAAGGAAAGAATGATAAAGAAAAAAAATGACAAGAAGAAGTATGATAGGGGGAGCACTTGATAGAAAAAGGCGTTTTCAAGGCACCCCATTTTCCATTGATGTCAAAGGGGGAGAGAATGTTGAAAGGACGATAATATTGCCATCAATGAAAAAGGGGGAGATTTTTGGTCAAATTTGTCATTGATGTTGATATGAGCGTTGTTGAAGATGACAAAATCTAACCCTAAGAACAAGCCCTAGGTTGATCATTGATTGAAAAACCTATGCATGATGATCAAAACCTAGTTGTGTTGAGTGTGTTGAATTTCCACGATATTGATGTCTAGGATATGTTAGCCATCAGTAAATTTTTGTCATAGAAAATGATGGCTAAAACAGTTCTTGAGCCTTCAAGAGATTATTTTCATAGAAAATTACTCATTCTTGAAGCCTTATGGTTTTTTCTAAAAAAAGCAATCTTCACTGCTGTTCCTTAATGGTGTTGTTCCTTAGCGGTGCTGTTCCTTAGCGGTGCTATTCCTTAACGGTGCTATTCCTTAGCGCTGCTGTTCCTTAACCGTGCTATTCCTTAGGGCTGGTGTTCCTTAACGGTGTTGTTCCTTAGCGCTACTATTCCTTAGCCTGCTGTTCCTTAGCACTACTGTTTCCTAGCTACTTTTCCCTAAGTTGTTGTTCCCTAAGCTACTGTTCCCTCGTTGTTGTTGCCTAAGCTGCTGTTCCCTCGTTGCTGTTCCCTAAGCTGCTGTTCCTTTCCCTCTCTCCCCTTGTAAAAAAGGTTTTTTCCTTTGTATTGATCCATAACTGGGTTTTTACGTTTTAACACTAAAAACCAAAGTTTACCCTGCCAGGGCCTACCACCACTATGCAAAGCATCCATCAATATCTGGTTGCCACCTGGCTCCCATTAAAATTCCTGCTCGTGCACCTTTCCTATCGCGCTCTTCTCCCCACCGTAGGATCTGACCCTTCTCATCCAACGTCGATATCACATTTCACGCAACTTTGCCATCCGAGGTTTAAAAACCAAACATCGCGCGAGACCGCTGTTTTTGCGAAAGCCACGCATCTCCTTTTAATTGGATCACGTTCCCTCTGGGAAAAACCATTTACCACTCAATCATCGCGCGAAAACCGCTGACTATTTTCGCAAAACCACTTTCCATCATTTCGTTCCAATTTAAAATTTAAACCTGTTTTCATAGGTTTTATCCATAAAACCCCCTCCGCCTGCATATCCCACTCCTCCGCCCACGCTCGAGCCCTCTATTGCAGTTAAACCACGAAACACATGATTTATTAACCAGTTTGTTGTCGTGTGCAGGTTTAATGGTGAATTTATCCACAGGTCTTTCACAGCCAAAGAATCAATGTTCAAAGAGGCTGAAGGGTCGATTTTCAGAGTTTAATCAATGTTTCATGGAAATTGATTACAAATAAAACCCTCCAGCGTAGAATAAACTGAGCCACCTATACACAAAGGAAAACAAGACATGTCAGTAGAAAGAAAGTCAGAGCCACATCTACAGCCGTTATTGCTCCACCAAAAGGACACCTGCAGTCTGATTTACTTTACAAAGACACTTTGACAACCATTCCTCTGACAAAGTCTCATTAGAACTGTCAGAACAGTTATTAAGCAAGCATGGGGCTACAAGACCCAAAAAACTGACAATTTTCTTATGCAAGAAGTCAAACAGAGTACTTCAGCCACATTTATCTTCAAAGAAACACTTCGGAGTTATCACCATGCCTACCAGATATGCATAAAACAAGAAGAACTACCAAAATGATACAAACAGTTAATGCAGCGGTCATTAAGCAGAATGGGCATTCGAACACTTCTCCCACTTTGTCTTAATTCATATTTATTATAATCTCAGCAACACTCTTCTTCTTTCACCTATAAGTATTCAAAGAGAATTCATTGTAATGTTTGGGAAATTTTTAATTGCCTGAAATGTTATTGAGTAAGAGACTCTGAGTAGTTGTAATATAGTAGGCTGGGAAGAAAAGCATTGGATTGTAAAGAGCTATTGGACTCAAAGTATGTAACTGGTTTTTCACATCAATAGACAAGCAGATTCACTGGATCCTGATCTAAATCATTGTGATGTTATTCTCACTGTAATTGTTATTTTCTTTATGTTTTCACTGTGTTCATAATTCTCTAATAAAGAACAACAAATATAGAGTAGGATATATTGCAAAGTACCCTAGCTCTCACTGAAAATCTTTATCTTTATGTTTTATACTAAATGTGTGTTTGGGAATGATTTAAGTAGAGTATAACCAGTCAAGGAATGTTGGTAAGCCCATGTATGGCTGAGTAGAACTTGATTTATTGTTCTTGAATGATATTTTCATTGCAGGCTAATCAGAGCTTTAATCAAGGAAGTTTATGGTTAGCCCTGTCCCTTGTTTATGTCTTAAACAATTGTTTTGAATATTTCCCTTAAAGTGTGCCGAAATCAGGTTTGTTTAGAAGTCCTTACTTGATCTTAGGTGAATTTTTATGTTTATCTTAAATGTTTATTCTTGAGAGTGTGTCAAAAGTAGGATAGGTTTAAAGCCCTTACCTGATCTTAGGTTTCCCTTTGTTTTCTTACATGTTGCTTCTTTCACCTCATCCATTAATGTTTCCATACCATAAACTCAACTAAAAATATCTTTTGATATAGATGACTTGCCCTTTGAAAACCCTTGAATAGTTGTTGTGCAAGTAAACCCTTTTATGACTCCATAGCCCAATGGTTTAACACTGTTTTTTGACCTATCTTCCCATGCTGAAACATCCTTCCACTTATTTCTTTCTTCACTTCACATGACCTTCTCATTTAATGATCCCCAACCAACAAGAAAAAAACCCTTTGTGCTGCATAACTAGCGTAATATCATTATCATAAGCCTTAAAGACAAATCCTTTGAAAACACATATAGAGAGATCCCTCTCTGAATTTAGGAGGGCTAGATCCTAGGATTCCAAAGTGGTTCTGATGTTGCCTTGTCATTTAGTATGCCGGTCTGCTAAATCGCAGGACCCCAACATAATGGCGAATCCACTGGGGAATTGCTGAGTGAATCAAATTTCCTATATTATTTAGAGCTCAGAAGACCCAAAACAACCTTAAATTGGTAGTTAATTACTGTGGTGGACAAAATTCTTATTAAAACGCTTGAAATTATCCACTTGGCGACTCCACAACTCGTAAAAGACTAAAAGACTCCACCGGTGATCAGTAGGCCTGCTGATTATTCCTAGTTTCACAAAGACTCCACTAGGGGCAACCCACACTACCATTAAAACATCATACACACCCATGATTAGGAAACTTTGAGGATTAAGTTTTCCTTTTTGTAAGACTAGTTTGCCTCTAAAGTCTGTTACATCTGGCTAACTTTATTTTTCTTTGGGTCTGAATCTTAACATACTGGCTTCAAGAAGAATTCATACCAGAGTCTACCCGGACCCTAAGCCCCCTGAAATAGTTGATAATCTTGAAATCATTCTTTGGAAATCTCCTGTATCTAGGAATCCAACTATTGTCAGACCCGTTCATAGAGCTAACTCTGTCCCTGAAAACCTTTCAGTTCTTCAAGAGATCCAAGGTGACATAGATTTCCCAAGTAATTTACCAAGAGCTAAGTCACTTAGTGGTATAAATCAGATAGACTTTGAGCCTACAATTTCAGCACAATATAGCTTCCAGCATATTGGCAGCAGAGAAACCCCACCATCCACACCTCCGGATCTTCATTTCATTCATAACTTTGGTTTCTCTCATCCCAAATCTGCTCAAGAGTCTCTTGCTGGTCGAAGAATTTCTGTCACCCATATACCTGCTGTTCAAACCACTCCATCCCTCCCACAAAATCCCATCATGGAAGCATGGTATGCTCCACTAGTGTTATCACAACCTCTGGTTCCTTTACCAAATGAATATCAGTCCATAATTCCTCTTTTCACAGGAAGTGAATCCACTATTGCTCAATAGCACGTAGAAAAGATGAATGATGCCTTTGACTATATGGAAATAGAAGATGAGACCGTTAAGATGAGAATCTTTGCCCAAAGTCTAGGAGGAGAAGCCAATAAATGGTTTAAGGGCTTGACTCCTAATAGTATAAATGCTATCCCTTCTTTACATAAAACATTCATAAATAGATGGGAAATGAGGAAGAACCCTCTCCAAATACTTTCAAATTACAACAACCTCAAGAGAAACACTGGGGAGAGTGTTCAAAGTTATTGCACTAGATTCAATAGCTTTTATAATGCACTACCCCCAAATTTGAAACCTCCACAAGGCTAAGCTTTGGCCAAATTCCCTGAAGGATTTGATCTCGAAATGGCCTATCAGCTAAGAGAAAGGGATCCCTTGACTTTAGAAGACATGCAGAAGGGAGCCCTCAGCATGGAAGAAAATCTGACTGAGAAGAGAGCTAGGATGAGGTTTGAAAATAAAGTGACATATAGGGAAGATATTGCACCTTCCACATCTGATTCAAAATTACACCATCTTGCCAAGAACATGGACAAGTTAGAAAAATTTATGGAGAGGTTGGCTATCCAAGAAAATGCTCAGAATAGGAACCAGACCCAAAATCAGAACCAGAACTTTAGGAAAAACCCCCTTCAGATGAGACAAAGAGATTCTGGTCAACATATCAGACCTCCATTCCAAGAAAATTATGTTGATGAAGATGAGGGAATGACAGAAGAGCAAAAGGGGACTGTTATAAAAATGCTGGGAGGAAGCAATGAAGACCCTACTTTTTCACAGAGGATGACCAGATCACATATACATACTATGATAATGAAGGCTCTAAATCTGAAGACCATAGGCAAGGCTTTGAGAATGCTATCATGGAGGTCCACAAACCATACGATCTCAGAAGAAAAAAGAACCATGAAAACTCCCAAACAAAGACCTCTGAATCTGCTGCTAAAAACAGATCTGAAAAAGTGGTTAGGAAGGCTGCTAAAAACAACAAAACAATAGCTTCCAATTCTGGAAAAAACAAGAGCAAAGACACTCAAATCTCTGATAAACAGAGTGTTGACGCTAGCAACACTAGCACTTCAGCTAGTGCCCCTGAAAAAAAATGTTTTAACTAATGTGCATAGTGAAAAATAGCAAGCTGATTTTGTTGGTAAATTAGTGACTAACAAGAAATATTTGAACCTTTCAAAGAATCAGTTCCCTTTCAGCTTAGAAAGTGAAATTGCTAAAATCAAAATCTCTGCCCCCCTCACTGAGTTAGTCACTCAAGATGTATATAAATTTCAGGTTTTAAAAGCTTTAAACATAGAAGAAAATAATGACTCGGTCAACTTAAATGATGGTGAGCCAGCCCTTTTATTTGGTCCTAAAATTGAAGGAAAGTTCCAAGAAGGAATAGTCCCTCCTTTCTATGTCAGTTTGAATATCCATGACAAGATTTTGCACAATGCTATGCATGATTCAGGGGCTTCTCATAACCTCATGCCCAAAGTAATCATGGAGAGATTAGGCCTTGAGATAACCAGACCATACAAAGATTTGTATTCTTTTGACTTAAGTAGAGTAAAATTCTTAGGCCTGATCAAAGACCTTTGTGTAAACTTGACCAAAATCCCAGCCAAGTGCATGGTGATGGATGTAGTAGTGGCTGATGTGCCCCCCAAATATGGCATGTTGCTTTCAAGGTTATGGGGTGCTAAGCTTCAAGGTACCATGAAAATGGACATGACATATGCCACCATCCCTGTCTTCAGTCAACTTAGAGGACTTTATAGGAAATCACACATGAAATTTATGGTGAGCAGTTGGGAAAAATCAGAAAACTCCCCTCTTTATTCTGTCCATACTGACCTAGACTCGTTCATTCTCTGTAATGATGAAAGCTTTGGTGAACTAGAGTTGGATAGTGAGCAATCACCCAACATAATAGAAAATAGGGAGGGAGAAGCTCTCAAACATTTTGCTCACTCTGAAAATTACAACAAACAAAATAGAGAGTTTGAACCATCCACTGTCCATCTACTAAGTGCAAATCAAGAAAGTCAAGAAGAAAGGCCTGAACTCCATGAAAAATTTAAGGAGAAATACCAGCATAAACATACTGCAGAACACATAAAACTACATAATGACAGTCAAAACACATAGGACAAAGAGGACAACAATGAAAATAACACCAATTCTGAAACTAGCCCTCTGTGGAGTATGAGTTTTGATGGGTATTGTAATAGAACTGGTGCAGGAGCAGGTGTATGGCTTCACAACACAGAAAACAATTATGCTGAAAGCCATGCATACAAGCTAAAATTCCAATGCACAAATAACATAACAAAGTATGAGGCACCCCTCTTAGGACTACATTTATTGAAAAAATTAGGAGCCAGGAGGATAGTTGTTCATGGAGATTCTAAACTGATCATTAGACAAATAAAGGGAGAGTACGCTGCCAAACATCCAAGGCTAAGAGCCTATAGGAATGATGCTATGGACCTTCTGAAAACTTTCGAGGAATATGAACTTGTTTTTGTCCCTAGAGACCAAAACATTCTGGCCAATGGATTAGCGTGCTCTGCCAGTTCATGCCAAAGACCCTATGAAAACAAGTAGTTCGTGGTCAAAGTAAAGTATAGGCTAGCTGTCCCAGACAACGAAAAGTATTGGCAGGTATTTGAGGGAGATAAACAGATATAGGACTTCTCGCAGTTCAGAAATGAGTTTGAAGTGCCAACTTCAGACTTAAAGTATGATAAAGGCTGTCTTGGTAAGGAACAACCTGTAGGAAAAGAACCTCCACCCATTACAGAAATAATTCTGATAACCAGTGAGTTCGAAAATCAAACAGAAGAGTACATAAAGTTGGGAAAGGAAGACATAGAGGTATTATAGTCTAAAGACAAAGGTATACCCAAAGGACTAGCAACTCTAGAGGACTTGTTTGATTTTAACGACGTTGCCAAGAAACCGACAATATAACCCACAAAATTTGATATTGAGGAATGCAATATAGGCAGTAAAGACAAGCCTAAAATGATCAAATTATTGAAAACATTGCCAGTTCACATTAAACTGAAATACATTGAGATTTTCAAAGAATTTCTGATGTATTTGCTTGGAGCTATGAAGATCTAAAGGCATATGACACAGAGACCATTCAACACAAGATACCTTTTAAGGAAAACAAAAAACCATTCAAGCAAAAATTGCGCAGAATAAACCCTGTGTAGCTACCTCTGGTTGAGAAAGAGAATAGGAAAATGTATGATGCTGGGATCATTGTCCCTATGAGATACTCAGAATGGGTGTCTAATCTGGTAGCTGTAAGAAAGAAAACAGGAGAAATAAGGCTCTGTATTGACTTTAGGAACTTAGACAGAGCCTCATTAAAGGATAACTACTCCCTACCTAAAATGGAACATATCTTACAAAGGGTAGTTGGTTCCAAAAGGATCTCTTTGCTAGATGGTTTTTCAGGATATAACCAGATTCTGGTACTTCCTGAGGATCAGTTGAAAACAACTTTCACCACTCCTTGGGGCACTTTCATGTATGTGAAAATTCCTTTTGGGTTAATGAATGCAGGTTCCACCTTTCAAAGGGCCATGGACATTTCTTTCTCAGAAGAAATAGGACACTTCATCGTGATTTATTTAGATGACATTACAGTCTATTCCAAGACAGATGAAGAACACCTAGCTCACCTCAGGAAAGTCTTTGAGAGATGTATAAATTTTGGGCTATCTTTAAATCCCAAGAAGACATTGTTTGGTCTCCAAGAAGGCAAACTTCTGGGTCATATCATATCAGAAAAAGGGATTAAAATAGACCCAAAAAGGGTTGAAGGTATATTGCAAATCAGTCACCCCAGAGACATCAAAGAACTTCAATCTTTCATGGAAAGATTAATTTCCTAATAAGGTTCATACCCAACCTAGCAGAACTCCTTAGGAACATGACAAACATGCTAAAGAAAGAGATAGGATTTAAATGGACCTTAGAAGCAAAGAAGTCCTTTGAACTGGTAAAACATGCACTCACCCAAGCACCAATCCTTATCAGCCCTGATTTCACTAAAGATTCCTCATATTTTCCTTTGCATCAGAACATATTGTGGCCGCTGTCCTATTACAGAAAAATCAGGAGGGACAAGAGCAACCAATTGCATTTTTCAGCAAGGCATTAAGAGATGCACATTTGAAATACAATATCATGGAAAAACAGGCCTATGCTTTGGTCAAGGCCTTGAAGGATTTCAGATTTTATATTCTACACTCTCACGTTATTGCTTTTGTGCCTAATATAGTGGTAAAATACATTCTGTCACAAGATCTCGATGGCAAAAGAGGGAAGTGGATTGCTATGATATTGGAATATGATTTGGAAATTAAACCCACTAAACTCATCAAGGGTCAAGGCCTAGCACAATTAATGGCTGAATCAAACTTGCAAGCACTTGATATAAACATGGTAGATGCATTATATGAACAGGAAGAATTACCAGCCCCAATTATTGAAGATAGTTTCCTCAATTCATCTTGGTATGCTGATATTTTGTACATGCTTACTAATCTAAATGTCCCTCCTGGTATGTCTAACACTAAGGCAAGATTTTTAAATTTGAAAGCTGTTAACTACTTCATTTTAGATGAATGTTTATATTGGAAAAATGCCAGTGGATTATTACTTAAATGTTTGCCTGAGGTTGATGCAGATAAGATCAAGCATGAGTTTCATGAAGGAGAATGTGGAGGCCACATAAGTTGGAAAAAAACTACTAATAAAATCCTTAGAGTTGGTTATTACTGGCCCACCCTCTTCCAAGATGTCCACAAAATGATAGTTGCTTGCCACAAGTGCCAAATATTTGAAGGTAAGAGAAAATTGCTTCCCCTACGATTGAAACCAATCACTGTTGAAGCTCCTTTTCAATAGTGGGGCCTAGACTTCATTGGGGAAATCCATCCCGCCTCATCTGCCAACATAAATGGATACTCACAACCACTGACTATTTCACCAAATGGATAGAAGCCACCCCTTCTAGGAATGCCACAGACTTAGTTATCATAAAATTCCTTGAAGACCATATCCTGTCTAGATTTGGCTGTCTTAGGAAAATCATCACTGACAATGCTACTGCTTTTGGTTCCAAAAAGATGGTTGATTTTTGCCATAGATATCAGATTGTACTTGGTCACTCCACAACTTATTAAATGGGTTGGTTGAATATTCCAACAAGAGCCTGATAAGCATCATAAAGAAGCTGCTGGAAGAAAATCAGAGATCATGGCACAACAAGCTGGTACATGCTTTATGGGAAGATAAATTGACAATAAGGAAATCAATTGGAATGTCTCCCTATCAGCTGGTTTATGGAGCTGATGTAGTTTTTCCTACCAGTTTAGGAGTGCCAGTGATGAATTTGGTCCAAGAAATATAGTCAGAAGAAGATAGCATGATGAGAAGGATAAATCAGACCATACATCTTCACCAAACCAGGGAGGAAGTTTATAACAGAGCACAAAAAGTACAAGAGAACATCAAAAAACTATTTGATAAGAGGACAAAGGCCAAAAATTTCAAGATTGGTGACAAAGTACTCAAATGGGATTCCAGGAGTGAAGATAAGGGAAAACAAGGCAAGTTTGAAAATTTATGGAAAGGCCCTTACATGATTCAATCTGTTATCGGTCATAATGCATTTTTTTTATAGGAGATGGACAGTACAGACCTATTTGGGGGTCCTGTCAATGGAAGGATTTTCAAACATTATTACTGCTGAAACCGTTTCTTCAAGCTTTCATTTTTCATTGTAAATATCACTGCTCTGTTTTGTTTTGTGTTATCACTCTGTAATTAGAAAGATTGGCAAAGTCCAACTGCAGAGGTAACATCAAACCGCTTTGGGATTCAAGGATCTAGCCCTCCTGAATCCAGAGAGGGATCTCTCTATAAATGAGTTCAAAGATGTGATCTTTAAAGATTGGAATTGTGATATTAGGCTAGTTATGAAGAGCATGGGTTTGTTTTGTTTGTTTTTGGTTGGGCGAAGACATGGTGAAGGTGAAAGCAGTTCAAAAGGGTGAAGAGCCTGCAAATGAAGGAATGTTTCAGCTGATAGCAAAGGACAAAGACAGCTTTAACCCATTGGGCTATGGAGTCATAGGAGGATTTAATTGGATAGAAAATTCAAGAAGGATCCATGGAGAAAGTCATTTACATCAAAGGATCTCTTAAGGTGATTAATGGAGTGAAACAAATAGGAGTGAAAGACTTAAACAAATGAAAAAACAAAGCACAGTCTAAGATCAAGTAAGTACTTTTAAACTAGCTTGCTTTCAACATGTACTTAAGGAGAAACATAAAAGTATTTCTGTTGATCAGGTAAGTGCTTTTAAACTAGCCTGCATTGAAGTAATTTCCATCAGAAACATTTAAAAACAGTTCAAACAGCTTAAGATCAGGTAAGTGCTTTTAAACCAGCCTGCTTCAGCATATTCGATAAGGGAACACAGATGATAATCACAAAGAGCAATCTAGATCAGCTAAGTACTTTTAAACTACGTTGCATTGATAAACTCCAAGGATAACAAAGAGAACATTCATCTCAAAGAGCTATCTAGATCAGGGAAGTACTTTTAAACTAACCTGCATTAATAAACTCTTCAAAGAGGACATTCAAATGAAGAAAACATAGAAGATAAAGCTTTCGGTAAGAGTAGGGTACCGTGGAGAGTATATCCTAACTCTATGTTTGCTGCTCTTTATCAGAGAAAGTGAACAGAGTGAAAACATTAAGTAAAACGACAATTGACAGTAAGGAACACATCACCATTGACATAGTTTCAGAATTCCATGAATCAGCAGCTTGTATTGATGTTCAAACCAGTTACAATCAGCAAGCCCGGTGGGTCTCTACGGCTTTGAACTTCTCATATCAGCTTATGTATCTTTCAATTACAGAACAGGGCATCAGTGGCTTCAGAATGACTATTACATGCGTTCAGATGTCCCGAGACCAACCTTTTGCTCATCTTCTACAGAGGTATTTATAGAAGAATGAGGCGGTGGTCCACTATGAAAAGATCTGTTTGGATCAATTAATACAGAAGATGACTCTTCGGTACTTTGAGGGCCTCGATCAAGAAATCTACAGGTGTTCATCAACATTAATTGAGGTACACTTACAATTAAGCTCAGTGGGAGCTTTTTTCCGTCTTTTGAAGCTCGGAGTTATGCTGGAGTGACTTTATTTCTACTTCCCGAGACGAAATGATCTAAATATCTGCTTCTGAACTGTTCTTTAATCTTCTCGAATGGTTCTGCCGACAATTAGAGATAAGATAGCTCAATTAGTATTAATTGTTCGGCGGTCTTTGATCTCAACGAGACTGCAGGTGTCTTTTGGAGCTGTAGAGGGTTCGATTAGCCTCTTCTTATAGCGGTGGGGAATTTCTCAGCTCGACAGATGTCTTCGCTCCTTCCCAAACACTTTACTTTGCTTGAGATCTGTGTTTGGGTCTTCAATCTCCGGTTCTGATATGTTTTTTCTTCGGCGCTGATACTCTTTAACTGTTTTTGAATTAAAACAGTGTCTTGTTGATGTGCAGGGGCCGCGCAGGCCTTTATGTGCTATCAATGCTTATGAAACATTGATAAAACTTCGAATCAAAACCTACAAAATACAAACAATTTGTTATAAAATCCTGCGTATTTGGTTTTACTGCTTCAGAGGCGTAGGAAGAGAGCAGGACCGTCGGATGGCATCATCCAACGGTGGAGATTAACTGAGAGGAATTTTAAATGACGCGGGAGGAAGAATAAAACAGAATCGTCGATCGCGCGATGAGCAACGGTGGGGGTGACCTGGGACCGTCCGATCTGGACACGTGGACGGCCCAGATTTAATCGGAGGATCGCAATTGGCAGGTCACAACAAAGTACGCGATTGAAACATTGCGATTGGAACATTGCGATTGGGCGATAACCATTCGATCTGCAGATCAGATCGACGGCGGGGAGTAAATCGGAGGGGTGGGCCGATCGGAGGAACAGATATAAAGTAAGCGATTTGAAACTTGCGATTCTGCGCGGGTCGTTAGATCGGGTCTAGATCGACGGTCTAGATCCTTTGTTTTCTTGCACCGGCGGGACCCTTATACTTCGTAAGAACCCATAAATTTCAATAAAAACCAAGGTTTTGAGTGGGATCGGGCGGAATATATGTACATGATAGGCTGGCGCCCGATTGCGGGGCCACTGGTGTATGGAGTACCATGGGCCCGGGGCTTTATATAACTAGGGCCAATCGCAATCAGAACATTCGAGCCCGGTCTTTCAATCAACCCATTGTGAATTCTCCGATCGCGATTGCGCGATCGGTCTTTTTGATCAACCCATTTTATTTAAACACGTGATTTTGGCATTTTAAAACAAACTTTGGAATAATGGGTTTTCAAGTTTTACACAGAAAAATATTGATCAGAAGGGATTTTTCAATGGTTTAGCACCCGATTGCGGGCTTATGGAGTAGATGAAATGATAATACGATCTGCGGTTTAGGACAAAGGGGCTGATCGCAATCGGCGTTTTGAAATAGCTCACAAACACGCACACTTTGAATCGTTCCGATGCGATTAGCGCTTCATGGGTTTGGCGCTTGGTTTTTATGATGAGGGCGTATTGGGGAAATGGTTTGGAAACTCAGGCCAAGGGGCTTAAACCCTTAAGAGAGAAATGGGTTTTTTACACAGATTTTCAATGATTTTCAAAGGTTTCTGAGGGTTTCGACAGAGTTCGAAAGAAGTTTGGAACTCTGCAAAGGAAATTTTATATGAAAAGAGGGTGAGGAAAATGGAGAACAAAGGAAAATGATTTAAATATGAAGGTTAGTCTCTAAGAGGAAAAAGGGGAAAAGGAGGAGGATATTGCAGCAGTCTTCTCATGGAATTTTTAGCAGAATTTTGAGTTTTTGAGAAATAACAGTGAAAACCCTGAGACATGAGCATGAGGTCATCTACAGGCTTCAAGAGATAACATTTTGGCCAGGAAAGTGTTTCTTGAAGGCTGAAAACATGTTTTGGCCACCTTTTGATAGACCAAAATTTACAGGTGGCCAACAGTGGCTCCACTTGGGGATGGTGCTTTCTTGAAGGCATCAAGAACTTCAGAACTGCATTCTCTGGGAGGCTGATCAATGCCTCGTTCTTTGGGCTGTTGTCTTTGCTGAAATGATCTTATTCTGGCTGAAAAAAGGTTAGCAGCATTGAAAAACAATGAATCTTCATCAACAGAGGCTTTCTACCTACCCAATCCTACTGATCTAACATTTTTTCTTCATTTAGAGTGCACTTGGACTGGCAAACTCTTTTTCAACATTTTATTCTTTTGAAAACAGGAAATCTAATCTAATTCTACCCCTTATTTCTCCCTGAACTCAAATTAAACAGTTGAGCTCAGATGTTTCTCTACCTAATCTACTATCTGTTGGGATTAAACTGTCCAACATATTTCATTCTCTAGATTCTAAGACAGAAATTCAAAAACAGTCAAGTCAAGATTGAACTGTTTGACTTGCTGTGATCTATGGCATAAAAACAAGCTGCACATAGACTTTTAAAAATAAAAAATTGAAGGTTTTGAAATATGAAATTTTTTTGAAGCATCCTTCTTCTTATTTGTGGCTCAAGTTTTGAGCTTGTTAGAGCCACTTGCCTTCCTTGATTTCAGCTCTGGTTCGAATTTGTTTGAGATGTTATTTCTTTCTTTCTGGTTCAGATTTTGAGTTGATTAGAACCAGATTTACAACTTTATGACTCAGAAAAATAAAACAGATTTGAGTCATCTCTTGCTTGGAAACTTTAGGTTCAGGTTTTGGGCTTGTTTGAACCTTTCCTTTCTAGCCTAATCTATCTACTGATAAGCCAAGTTTAAACAGTTTGGAAAATCTAATTCACTATCCTATCAGCAAAAAAATTTAAAGCTAATTAGTCAAGATTAAACAGTTTGACTAACTAGAAGCGTGTTTTTTGAGGAGTGGCATTTGAGCTTGCACACTCTCAGATTTATTTCTCTTTTTTGGCATGGGGCTTTGCCTTTCTTTTTTTTAATTTCTGCCCTCTTTTCTATCTTTTATTGTTTTTGTATTTTTTCTTTTTGTTTTTATGAAACTGACGAAGCAATGATATTTACAATGGAAATGAAACTTGAAAATTGAACTCAGCAGTAGTAATGCTTAAGGACCCTGCCATTGACAGGACCCCCAAACCGATCTGTGCCATCTAGCTCTTGTAGAAAAAAGGCATTTGGACCAATGGTGGACTGAATGATATAAGGGCCTTGCCACAAACTGTCAAATTTGCCATGTTTACCTTTTTCCTCTCTTCTAGAATCCCATTTGAGTACCTTATCTCCAATGTTGAAATCACAAGCCTTAGCTCTCTTGTCAAACAACTTCTTGATGTTTTCTTGCACTTTTTGAGCTCTGCTGTAAACTTCTTCCCTCGTCTGTTGGAGATGTATTGTCTCATTAATCATTCTTAGCATACTGTCTTCTTCTGACTGAATTTCTTGGACTAATCTTATTACTGGTACACCCAGGCTGGTAGGAAACACTACATCTGCTCCATAAACAAGTTGGTAGGGGGAGGTTCCAATGGATTTCTTAGTGGTCAACCTATCTGCCCACAATGCATGCATCAACTTGTTATGCCATGACTTTTTATTCTCTTCAAGTAACTTCTTGATGATGGTCACCAAGCTTTTATTTGATGATTCCGCTAGCCCATTACCTTGAGGGTAATAAGCAGTAGAATGACCCAATGTAATCTGATACTTGTGACAAAAATCAATCATCTTTTTGGAACCAAAAGCAGCAGCATTATCAGTAATGATTTTCCTAGGGCATCCAAATCTAGAAAGGATATGCTCTTCAAGAAATTTTATAATGACAGAATCTGTGGCATTCCTGGTAGGGATGGCCTCTATCCACTTTGTGAAGTAGTCAGTGGCTGTAAGAATCCATTTATGTTGGGCAGATGAAGCAGGATGGATTTCTCCTATGAAATCTAGGCCCCATTATTGAAAAGGAGCTTCAACAATGATAGGTTTTAATGGTAAGGGAAGGAGTTTTCTTTTGCCCTAAAAAATTTGGCACTTGTGACAGGCAATTATCATTTTATGAACATCTTGGAAGAGGGTGGGCCAATAATAGCCAGCTCTAAGGATTTTGTTGGCTGTGGTTTTCCAGTAGAGATGACCTCCATACTCTCCTTCATGGAATTGATGCTTGATCTTCTCTGCATCAACTTCAGGCAAACATTTTAGCAATAAACCATTAGCATTTTTCCAGTATAAACATTCATTCAAAATGCAATAATTATTAGCTTTCAACTTTAAAAACCTTGCCTTAGTTTTTGATAAATCAGGAGGAGCATTAAGATTTGTAAGTACATACAAGATGTTGGCGTACCAAGGTGAGTTTTGGAACTGCTCTTCCATAGTGGGAGGGGGTAATTCTTCCTGCTCATCCAAGGCATCTATCATGTTAATGTCTAGGGCTTGTAGATTAGATTCAGCCATTAATTGAGCCAAGCCCTGACCTTTGATGAGTTTGGTGGGTTTGATCCCCAAATCATATTCTAATATTACAGCTATCCATTTGCCTCTCTTTCCATCAGGGTCTTGTGACAAGATGTCTTTTACCACAATGCTGGGTACATAGGCAATGGTGCGGGAATGAAGAATATACACCCTGAAATCCTTTAAGGCCTTTACTAAAGCATAGGCTTGTTTTTCCATTATGTTATATTTCAAGGGTGCATACCTTAAAGCCTTACTGAAAAAAGCAATAGGCTGTTCCTGTCCTTCTGAGTTTTTTTGCAACAGAACTGCAGCTATTGTATGCTCTGAGGCAAAGGAAAAAATAAGAAAATCTTTTGAAAAGTCCGGGCTGATCAAGACTGGTGCTTGGGTGAGTGCATGTTTTACTAATTCAAAGGATTTTCTAGCCTCTACAGTCCATTTCACTCCTACTTCCTTTTTGAGCATATTATTCATGTTTCTAGGGAGCTCTGCTAAGTTGGGAATAAACCTCCTTAAGAAATTAATCTTTCCAATAAAGGACTGCAGTTTTTTTATGTTCCTAGGGTGGCTAATCTATAGTATTCCCTCAACTCTTTTTGGATCTATTTTAATCCCCTTTTCTGATATGATGTGGCCAAGGAGCTTATCCTCTTGCAAGCCAAACACTGTCTTTTTGGGATTTAAAGATAGCCCAAATCTCCTGCATTTCTCAAAGACCTTTCTTAGATGTTTGAGGTGCTCTTCATCGGTTTTGGAATAAACTGTTATATCATCAAGGTAAATTACAATGAAGTGTCCTATTTCCTCTGCAAATGCAATGTCCATGGCCCTTTGGAAAGTGGCCCCAACATTCATTAGTCCAAAAGGCATTTTCACATACATGAAGGTGCCCCAAGGAGTGGTAAAGGCTGTCTTGAGTTGATCTTCTGGGAGTACTAAAAGTTGGTTATATCCTGAGAAACCATCTAACAGAGAAATCCTCTTTGAACCAACTACCTTTTGTAGGATGTGCTCCATTTTGGGTAAAGGGTAATTGTCTTTTAGGGAAGCTCTGTTAAGGTTTCTGAAATCAATGCACATTCTGATTTCTCCTGCCTTTTTCCTCACAGCTACAAGGTTAGAAACCAAATCTGAAAACCTTACAGGCACAATGATTCCTGCCTCGTACATTTTCTTAATTTTTTTTTCGACTAGAGGCAGTTGTATTGGGTTGATTCGACACAGTTTCTGTTTAAAAGGTTTTTGTTTTTCTCTCAAAGGGATCTTGTGCTGGATGATTTCTGTATCGTAAGCTTTTAAATCTTCATAGCTCCAGGCAAACACATCGGCAAACTCTTTAAACAAGTCAATGTATTTCTTTTTCATGTCTGGTGGCAAGGACCTAGCTAATTTAATCATTTTAGGTTGATCCTTTGTGCCTATGTTGCATTCTTCAACGTCAAACTCTGTATATTCTACTGCAGGTTTCTTAGCCACGTCATTAAAATCAAACAGGTCTTCTAACGGTGCTAGCCCCCTGGGTATGTTCTTGTCTCTCGGTGTTAATACCTCCATGTCTTCGTTTTCTGAGTCTACATACTCTTCAGCATGAGTTTCGAGTTTTTGAGTTAACATGTTGATATTTGTAGGACTAGATGGTTGTTCTTGTTCAGGGGGTTCTTCGTTTAGACAGTTTTCATCGGATGTAGAATCTGAATTCGATTATTCAAACTCATTCTTACCGAGCAGGAAATCCTCTATCTGTTTATCATTCTCAAAGACCTGCCAATATTTTTGATTATCGGGTATGGCTGGCCTAAATTTTACCTGAACGGTGCTGTCCTCGTTTTCATATGGTGCTAAACACGTTCGAGCTATAAAAGCTAAATTGTGAGCGGCAATATTCTGTTTTCTTGGGACAAAAATCAATTTTGGATCCTCGAAAATGTTTAACAGATCCAGGACGTCATTTCGGTAGGCTCTAAGTCTGGGATGATTAGCAGTGTATTCCCCATTAGCTTGCCTAAAGATCAATTCCGAATCGCCATATACGTGGATTCTTTTGGCTCCTAGCTTTTCTAACAGATGTAAGCCCAAAATGAGAGCTTCATACTCGGCAATGTTATTAGAACATCGAAAATTCAATTTGCACGAAACACTTTCTGTATGGCCGTTTTCGGTGTTTGTTAACCAAACATCGGCGCCAGCACTATTTTTAGTACATGACCCATCGAAGAACATGGTCCATAGAGGATTATTTTTGGTTTCGCCTTGGTTGGTAATATCGCTAACTATCATGCTATCTGATTGTGGCGATACGTCAGCACTTAGTCGAATTTGTGTCTCATTTTCAAGTTCCTCGCCATATTGAAGGTTGTTTTCCTGAGTTTCATCAGCGATTAATCTTGTTGTAGTGACTTGCTCGCCAACTGTTTCAGCGTCATGTTCTGTTTTAAGGTCAACAAGTTGTTGTACTGGGGCCTCGTTCCTCAGGATTTTCATGGAGATGAACTCGATGGGGCGTTTGTTGTTGGCCATCTTGGCCATATTCATTTTGGTTTGTCATTTCAATGCATTGTTCGAAAGTTTCCCTTTCATTTTCATCCATGTCTAGAAATGCATTCATTTCTAGATTTGGGGCCTCTAACAGGTTATCTGCGTTACTGTCTTCTAGTTCTGACTTATTCGAAGGTTCATCATGGTAAAGTATAAAAGAGTTCAGGTCAGTATGGACAGAGTAGATGGGACAGTTTTCTGGTTTTTCTGGGCTACTGACCATGAATTTCATGTGTGCCTCTCTGTATAGTCTTCTAGGCTGGTTAAAAACAGGAATAGTGGCATATGTCCCGTCCATCTGCGTTGTACCTTGCAGCTTGGCACCCCACGATCTAGACAACAACATGCCATACTTAGGAGGGACATCGGCCACCACTACATCCATAACTAGGCACTTGGCTGGGATTTGAGTCAAATTCACACAGAGGTCCTTAATTAGGCAAAGACATTTGACCCTGCTTGAATCAAAGGAATATAAATCCTTGTAAGGTCTGGTTATTTCTAGTCCTAGCCTTTCCATTATCACCTTTGGCATAAGATTATGTGAGGCTCCGGAATCATGCATAGCATTGTGTAGAATTTAGAATTTTGTCATGAACATTCAGACTGACGTAGAATGGAGGTACTATTCCTTCTTGAAATTTCCCTTCAACTTTAGGACAAAAAATGAGCTCTGGCTGGTCATCATTATAATTTATTGTGTCATTCTGGTCCTCTATGTTTAAAGCCTTCAAAATTTGGGTCCTGTACACATTATGGGAAGCTAACTCAGTAAGGGAAATAGAGATTTTAATCTTTGAAAGTTCTTGTTCTAGGCTGAAAGGAATTTGGTTTTTTGAAGAACTTGCCTCAGCCTTACTAGCTGCTAGTCTTTCAGCAACATCACCTTGCTGATTTGTTCTATTTACATTTGATAACATGGTTTTGACAGGAGTACTAGCTGAGGTGTTAGTACTGCTAAGATCCGCATCCTACTTTTCAAAATTTGGATTGCCTTTCTCTTTACCTTTACCAGAATCAACAGCCACTGTTTTATCCTTTTGATTGACATTTTTACATTTAGTTGTGGTGCTATTTTGTGAAGATTTATCAGAGGTTTTAGTGTTGGGGGTTTTTTGACTGGCTTTGCTTCTAAGGTCATATTCTCTGTGAGGCTCTATGATGACATTTTCCATATCTTGATAACAATGTCGATCATCATCTCTATTGTCATCATAAGGTGTGTATAGACCTCGTTTCTTTTCATAATGAATCTCAAAGTCATCGTTATCTACCCCTAGCATGTTGATATCATTTTCCTCTGCTATCTCACCTGTTTCCTCTGTCTCACTTATATAGTTTTGATGAAAGGGAGGAATGATTTGATGATCATCTTCTCTAGGTCTATTTGGAAGTTGGTTTCTTCTTAAATTTTGATTCTGGTTCTGGTTTCTATTCTGAGAAGCAGTTTGGTTTAGGCTTGCTTGTGTTCTCTTAATTATGCTCATCTCTTTCATCATCTCTTCCATCATTCTTTCCATCTTTGAGTTTGAAGTGGAAGGTGTGGATTCCTCTCTAAAAGATACTCTCTTTTCAACTTTCATTCTTGCTCTCTTCTCTATTAGATTGACTTCGACAGAAAGAACACCCCTTTGCATATCTTCAAGAGTTGCAAAGTCTCTCTCTCTTAGCGAATAGGTCATGTCAGAGTCAAAACCTTCAGGAAATTTGTTCAAAGCTGAGCCTTGCGGAGGTTTTAGTTCTGGGGGAAGTGCATTATAGATACTTTTAAATATAGTACAATAAGCCTGTACACTTTCCCCTGGGTTCCTGTGGAGATTTTTGTAGTCAGCCAAGATTTGGAGAGGATTCTTCCTCACTTCCCATTTGTTTAAGAAAGATTGATGGAAACCTTGAAGGTCATTAATACTATGAGGGGCTAAGCCTTTGAACCATTTTCTTACTTCTCCTCCCAAACTTTGAGCAAATAATCTCATTTTGACAGAATCATCAGCAATCTCATTTCTGTCAAAGCAGTCATTCATCTTATCCACATGTTGTGATGTAGTAGTGGCACCACTATCATCATACAATGGAATTTTGGACAGATAGTCCTGTGGCAGATTGACTAAAGGTATATGAAGAACTAAGGGGGTATACCATGCAGCCATGGCAGGAGGTGGAGGTGGATTAACAAGAGTGAAAGTGGGTTGGAGGGGAGTGGTTGGAACAGTGGATACAGGGTGAGCAGAAATGGATGGACCAGGGATAGATTGCTGAGCGGATCTCGGATGAGAGACACCTAGATTGTGGAGGAAGTGTAAATTAGGTGGTGTAGTCTCTCTACTACCAAGATGTGTACTTGTCTCAGGAGACGAAGGCGAAGACTCAGAATCTGACTGATCTAAATCACCAAGAGACCTAGTTCTAAAAGGATTTACTAAGTCTTCTTGTGATTGTTGTAGAGCTGAAAGATTTTCTGGGACAGAATTAGCTCTCAAGGGTGATCTGAAAATAGTTGATAATTTAATCCTAGGAGACTTCCAAAGGATACTTTCTGGGTCATCAACTATTTCAGGTGGATCCGGGTCAGGATGGGCTCTAGTGTGAATCTTTCTAGGAGCCACTATGCTGTAATTTTTTAGACCCAACTAACAAGAAAAGTTCAACCAGGTATGACAATCTTTGAGAGGTTAACTAATCTGTTTTACACAAATTTCAATCCTACAGTCCTCTGACTGAGTTTGAAGGATAGTATAGTAATGAGGGTTCTTCCCAGTGGAGTCTTAAGGTCTGTTCAAGATTGTGGAGTCGCCAAGTGGAAGTTTTTAGCTCCTTTTAGGAGGTAAGAGGTGTTATGGTCCACTACCATGTTTATTAAATACCAATCTGAAATATTTTTGGGCTTTTCTGAGTTAATTTTCAGTTAGCAAGGGATATCTGGTATCTTATGATTGTCTTCTAATCGAAGAAATACTCAGGAGTCCCCAGCGGAGTCGCCATTATGTTATCACTCTGTAATTAGCAAGATTGGCAAAGTCCAACTGCAGAGGTAACATCAAACTGCTTTGGGATTCAAGGATCTAGCCCTCCTGAATCCAGAGAGGGATCTCTCTATAAATGAGTTCAAAGATGTGATCTTTAAAGACTGGAATTATGATATTAGGCTAGTTATGAAGAGCATGGGTTTGTTTTGTTTGTTTTTGGTTGGGCGAAGACATGGTGAAGGTGAAAGAAGTTCAAAATAAAGGGTGAAGAGCCTGCAAATGAAGGAATGTTTCAGCTGATAGCAAAAGACAAAGATAGCTTTAACCCATTGGGCTATGGAGTCATAGGAGGATTTAATTGGATAGAAAATTCAAGAAGGATCCATGGAGCAAGTCATTTACATCAAAGGATCTCTTAAGGTGATTAATGGAGTGAAACAAATAGGAGTGAAAGACTTAAACAAATGAAAAAACAAAGCACAGTCTAAGATCAAGTAAGTACTTTTAAACTAGCTTTCTTTCAACATGTACCTAAGGAGAAACATAAAAGTATTTCTGTGATCAGGTAAGTGCTTTTAAACTAACCTGCATTGAAGTACTTTCCATCAGAAACATTTAAAAAACAGTTCAAACAACTTAAGATCAGGTAAGTGCTTTTAAACCAGCCTGCTTCAGCATATTCGATAAGGGAACACAGATGATAATCACAAAGAGCAATCTAGATCAGCTAAGTACTTTTAAACTACGCTGCATTGATAAACTCCAAGGATAACATAGAAAATATTCATCTCGAAGAGCTATCTAGATCAGGGAAGTACTTTTAAACTAACCTGCATTAATAAACTCTTCAAAGAGGACATTCAAATGAAGAAAACATAGAAGATAAAGCTTTCAGTAAGAGTAGGGTACTGTGGAGAGTATATCCTAACTCTATGTTTGCTTCTCTTTATCAGAGAAAGTGAACAGAGTGAAAACATTAAGTAAAACGACAATTGACAGTAAGGAACACATCACCATTGACATAGTTTCAGAATTCCATGAATCAACAGCTTGTATTGATGTTCAAACCAGTTACAATCAGCAAGCCCGGTGGGTCTCTGCAGCTTTGAACTTCTCATATCAGCTTATGTATCTTTCAATTACAGAATAGGGCATCAGTGGCTTCAGAATGACTATTACATGCGTTCAGATGTCCCGAGACCAACCTTTTGCTCATCTTCTACAGAGGTATTTATAGAAGAATGAGGCGGTGGTAAACTATGAAAAGATCTGTTTGGATCAATTAATACAGAAGATGACTCTTCGGTACTTTGAGGGCCTCGATCAAGAAATCTACGAGTGTTCATCAGCATTAATTGATGTACACTTACAATTAAGCTCAGTGGGAGCTTTTTGCCATCCTTTGAAGCTCGGTGTCATGCTGGAGTGACTTTATTTCTGCTTCCCGAGATGAAATGATCTAAATATCTGCTTCTGAACTGTTCTTTAATCTTCTCGAATGGTTCTGCCGACAATTAGAGATAAGATAGCTCAATTAGTATTAATTGTTCGGCGGTCTTTGATCTCAACGAGACTGCAGGTGTCTTTTGGAGCTGTAGAGGGTTCGATTAGCCTCTTCTTATAGCGGTGGGGAATTTCTCAGCTCGACAGATGTCTTCGCTCCTTCCCAAACACTTTACTTTGCTTGAGATCTGTGTTTGGGTCTTCAATCTCCGGTTCTGATATGTTTTTTCTTCGGCGCTGATACTCTTTAACTGTTTTTGAATTAAAACAGTGTCTTGTTGATGTGCAGGGGCCGCGCAGGCCTTTATGTGCTATCAATGCTTATGAAACATTGATAAAACTTCGAATCAAAACCTACAAAATACAAACAATTTGTTATAAAATCCTGCGTATTTGGTTTTACTGCTTCAGAGGCGTAGGAAGAGAGCAGGACCGTCGGATGGCATCATCCAACGGTGGAGATTAACTGAGAGGAATTTTAAATGACGCGGGAGGAAGAATAAAACAGAACCGTCGATCGCGCGATGAGCAACGGTG